>JAECUM010000599.1:0-25393 GCA_016617855.1 Megalonaias nervosa
AAACTAAAGCTAGTATTTATTAAGCGTTTAGAACAGAATCATGTGACATGTTTTCAACTTCATTTGCATGATTAAACTTGTCGGAATTTATATATATATATATATATATATATATATATATATATATATATATATATATATATATATTGTTACGTGTAGGCTCCTACAGATGTAACAAAAGAAAAGAGTGAAGTCAACAAGCTTAAAATTTTAACAAAATAATTTATTTCCCTAGAAAACAATGTAAAAATAGGAAATAGGACTTACGGTTTGTGAATATAATCCAAAAATTAATCCTGAAGTTGAAAAATATAAGTCCTATCACTAAATAGTCCTAATTGAATCCAGGTTCGAATCTCGATGAAATTCCAATATGGAGGCGATGACGTCAGATGAGGTTGTTGTGCTAATGGCAACAGATCCTCGATTGAATCACAGTTTATAATGTTTCCGTTTAGAATTCCAGAATAAATTTCCACTGAATTTCTTTGTCCCAAAACTTATTATAAAAAGGTACAATTGTTTAGTCATCTAGAGAATAAATTAATAAATTCCAAAAAATAGATGAACTTCAAAACAATCTGACATCAATAACAGAAACACGTTGCACCCTCAAGGTGTAAGATACGACTGACAAAATTTCACTGAGAATGAGTATTAATCCCTCAATTTTAGATCACATGGTGGCACACGTGGTCACCCAGATGGAACAACGCAGTAAAAGCGCACAGCCGATAGACATGTATGCCTTGAAAGAACTTAACGAATCTTACTATAAGATTCAATAAAAAAAATGTTTACAAATTAGAGCTATCATGCAAGCAGAACATGACATTGCTAATAGCCAATTGTTTTAAACACGATGTTTACAAAACGTCTCAACCAAGATGAGCTAAAAATACTGATAAGTTAATAACTTTTATATTTTGCTCAGGTCAAAACAGAGAAGTGAATTTTCTGAAAAGAGATTCAAATCCAATGAAAATTATCATTCCAATAAAATGTAATGAAACAAAATTAAAACAAAAAAGAATTAAAACTTACACACAAGTAATTTAATTACATATTCGTAACAATTCCCCCATAAAGAAAAAGAAAGATTTATATAATAAAGCTTTCTTTTTACCATATGTAAATTATACATGAGGTAAAACAAAATTACATAAGAAAACTTATGAATTAAACAAAGTGTACATGAAATAATATTTATATACAACGGGAAGTGCGTCTGCAATCAAATTGTCTTTTCCTTTGATGTGCCTGATGTCAAGATTATATTCTTCCAAAAACAAACTCCACCTTAATAAACTTTGATTTTTACTTTTCATCTTGTCGATGAAAGTAAGGGGGTTGTGATCCCTAAACACAACAACCGGAGAAGGAGCTGAGCTAATGTAAACTTCAAAATGCTGTAATGCCAATATTAAAGCCAAACATTCCTTCTCGATTGTTGAGTAATTTCTTTGGTGCTTATTTAATTTCTTAGAGAAATAGCACACTGGGTGATCAACACCATTTCTATCTTCTTGAATCAATGCTGCTCCAACCCCAACATCACTTGCATCAATAGATAATTTAAAAGATTGATTGAAATTTGGAGCTGTAAGAACCGGCGCACTTTTAAGTATGGCTTTTAACCTATCAAAAGCCTCCTGACATTTTTTAGTCCAAAGAAACTTGTTTTTCTTATTTAACAAGTTTGTCAGGGGTTCAGCAATATTAGAAAATTGGAACAAAACTTTCGATAGTATCCGGCCACACCCCAAATCGCATCAGTTGCTTTTTACTGACAGGCACAGGGAAATCAGAGATAGCCTTGACCTTAGCATCTATAGGTTTAACTTGACCATGTCCCACAATATGTCCTTGAAAAGTTACACAAGCACAACTAAACTCACTTTTAGATAAATTGATTGTCAAATTTGCATCAATGAGTCTGTCAAAGAGTTTCCGAATCGTGGGTAGATGTTCTTTGCAGGTGTTGTTGTAAATGATGACATCATCGATGTAAGCATCACAATTATCTAGACCAGAGGTAATCATATTCATCAAGCGTTGAAACGTACTTGGGGAACCCTTCATCCCGAACGGCATTACTTTATATTGATAGAGTCCATCTGGAGTCACACATGCCGAAATTTCCATTGCTCTTTCTGTTAGTGGAATTTACCAAAATCCTTTCAGAAGGTGACATACTTGGCATTTCCAATTTTATCAATACAATCATCGATTCTTGGTAACGGAAATGAATCTGTTTTTGTCACACTGTTCACCTTCCTATAATCAGTGCACATACGGAAAGTTTTATCTGGTTTCGGAACAAGTTTACATGGTGAACTCCAATCACTTTTACTGGTCTCTATGAAATCGTTCTCCAGCAAATACTGAATTTCCTTTTTCAAGTATTCCTGTTTGAGAGGGTTCATCCTGTATGGGTGTTGTTTCACATGTTTTGAATCTACAATTTCGACGTCATAAAAAGTTTTGTTTGTCATCGTAGGAATATCTGGAAACAAGTGCTCATATTCGAATAATAACTGTTTAAGTTCATTCCCCTCTTGTTGTTGCAAATGCAAAAGTTTCTGGTCCAGATTTTTCATAATTTCCGAATTCCAAAGATTTGTTGCTCCAAGATCAACAGTGTCCGATTCAATTTCTTCACTTAAATCCTCAGTTGGTGGGACAGGTACAACTAAACTAATTGCATAATTCACCTGGCTATCTCTTTCATCTACTAGTATTCCATTAATTTATTTAGATCAGAGTACTATTGTTATAATTTAACTCATTCATTTTCTTCTTTAGTTTGTAAGGGCCGTAAAATCTAATTTGAAGAAAATTTTGAAGAATGAGCAAGAGAGAATGAACTCTATTATAAGACTCAAACGTTCTCTCAAGTAAACTTCTTTCAAACAAACTTCACTTTTGACTTGAATTGCTGAGTGCCACATTCAAGCATAACAAGCTGGAAAATTCCAGACAGAAAATTTGACCCTTGATCCGATTGGACAGATTTGGGAAGGCCAAATTGAGTAAAAAAAAAACTTTATCAAAGCTTTTACTATTGTTCTTGTTTTAATATTCCTCAAAGAAATTGCCTCTGGTAATCTTGTTGACGCACACATAATGGTCAACAAATACTGGTTGCCTGACTTGGTCTTAGGTAAGGGACCAACACAATCTACCATAATTCTGCTAAATGGTTCGTCAAATGCAGGAATAGGTTGTAGATGAGCCTTAGGTATCTTCTGATTGGGTTTTTCTACCATTTGACAAGTATGACAAGATCTACAAAATTTTCAAACATCACTTTTTGATTTTTGGCCAATAAAAGTGAGTCAAGATCTTGTGATAAGTGTTATTTATCCCTAAATGACCAGCCAGAGGAGTTTCATGTGCCAAACTAAGTATTTCCTGTCTGTAAGATTTTGGAACTACAATTTGATAGTTCCCTGACCACTCTTCACCAGCAGGTACCTCGGGAGGTCTCCATTTTCTCATAAGAATTCCATTCTTAATGAAATGACAGACATGTACTTTAGTTGCTTCAGTTTCACTAATGGCCCTCTGAAACAAACAGGATATCTCAGGATCTCTTTCCTGTTCGATGATAAGTGATTGTCGTTTGTCACCCTGATTAGATAAAAGAGAATGAGTAGTGAAAAGAGGATGACTGTGATCAATACCGTTTGTTTGATCCAAATTAGGAGTGAAAGTGACCTCATCAAAAGCCAATACATGTGTCAGTTAAAGGAATATGTTCCTTATCAAAATCATTCTCAAGAGCTTTCTTTGCCATAGCTCTAGTAACTGCACAAGCTGGGTATAAATCAGGGTATTCTTTTTCAATAGGATCAACTTTCTGATCCAAAGAAGGCTTGTCAGTTACAAGTGGATTAACCACAACCTTGTCGCCAGCTAGGTCATTGCCTAGTAGCAAATGAATGCCCTCAACGGATAAAGTAGACACTACACTGACTGTCACACGTCCTGACACTAAGTCTGATGACAAATTTACAGAATGGAGTGGAACATTAACAAAGCCGTACTCTACTCCCTGAATGGGAACACACTCATTAGAAAAGGATTTCTCAGAAAAAGGCAAAGTACCTGATAATAAAAGACTCTGAGAAGCTCCTATATCCCTTAAAATTTTAATAGGAATAGGATTGGCCAAATCACCCAAGAGTGATAAAGAACCCTTCGACATGAATGGTTCATAATTCTCCATAATAAACTCAGACTGGGGTTTATTAGACCCAACAAATGTATTGCTTTCAATACATGACCATGACCTTGACCTCTTAGAAATAAGAACATTTGGGATAGGTCTATCTTGATTTTGATGCCTATATTTCAATTTAAAGCAATCAGAAATGACGTGTCCTTTTTTTCTTGCAATAGGTACACGTAGGAATAGACAAGGATTTTGAATCAAGTTGATCAGAAGCTTGATTATTAAAAGTTGTGCCAGACTGAGTTTTTGAAGGAGTCGTATTAGGCTGAAATACCTTTCTACCAGTAGACTGCTGAGTGAATGATTTGACTACAACAGAAACTTTATGAGTTAAGGAATACTTATCAGCAGCAAGAGCAGCATTTTCCAAGGTTTCGATCTTATGCTCTTCGAGATGATTCTTAATGTCATTAGGAACACAATTTTTGAACTCTTCAAGTAATACAAGTTGTTCGAGACTTTCATAATCATGTTCAACTTTCTTGGCTAAGCACCATCTCTTAAATCACTGCTCTTTTTCTCTTGCAAATTCGACATAAGTTTGGCCAGCTTCCTTTTCATAGTTTCTGAATTTTTGCCTATAAGCCTCAGGGACTAACGCATAACCCTTTAAGATGCACTCCTTAAACAAATCATAGTCAGACCTTTTTTGCTGTACTGACAGGGATGCATAGATATTTCGGGCTTTGCCAAAAACTACACATTGCAATAATTGAGTCCAATGCTCCCTTGGCCATTTCAAATTTTCAGCAACTTTTTCAAAATAAATATTTGTGTACTTCCTTTTCGATAAAAGGGGGAGACTAGTCTAATATTTTTTGTAATGTCAAAACTTGAATTTGTATGTGAAGTGAAATCGTGCTTTTCACATGCCAGCTCCATTTCTTTCATTTTAATTTGAAATTCCTTTTCATCCTTCTCTTTTTGCATATATACGTGCATTTGTTCTTTTTGAAACTCCATTATGTTTCTCCTCTCTCTCTCTCTCTCTCTCTCTCTCTCTCTCTCTCTCTCTCTCTCTCCTCTTTCTCAAATTGTAAATTCATTTGTTTATCATTCTCTCTTTCCTTTCTCTTTTTCTCCTTCTCTTCAAATTGCAATTGCAATTGCTTCTCTTCAAAGTGCAACTGCAATTGTTTGTCTCTCTCTCTTCATTCTGAAATTGTAACTGCATTTGTTTCTCTCTTTCCTCTTTCTGACGCTCGAGCTTCCTTAACTCCAATTTCATCTTGTATTTCATTTTTAATTCCTTTACTTTTATGTCAAAGTCTATATCGACTTACTGACCGAAGCCAAAACACTTTTATTAAGAACATTCTTCTCTACCAAATATTGAATCAAAATGTTTTTAATTTCTTGCTTCGTTAAGGAAGATTTTGGTTTAGAAAGATCGTTTTTTCTGGCAAGTTCAAGCAACTCATCTTTTTTCAGACTATGCAGCTGCTCCTGAGTTGGACCAGAGAAAAAAATCTCCACTTTTAATGACATTGTAAATGAAAGCCTGTTGTTTTCACTAAAGATTTCAAACAAAATGTGAAATAGTACTTGAGATTTAAAAACTAGGTGAAATTAAATTTCAAAAAACAATTTTCTGAATATTTTAGTCAAAATTCATATATCCCGGACGAGTCCCCAATTTTATTCTGTTACGCGTAGGCTCGTACAAATGTAACAAAAGAAAAGAGTGAAGTCAACAGGCTTTGTAAATTTTAATAAAATAATTTATTTCCCTAGAAAACAATGTATAAATAGGAAATAGGACTTACGGTTTGTGAATATAATCCAAAAATTAATCCTGAAGTTGAAAAATATAAGTCCTACCACTAAACAGTTCTAATTGAATCCAGGTTCAAATCTCGATGAAATTCCAATATGGAGGCGATGACGTCAGATGAGGTTGTTGTACCAATGGCAACAGATCCTCGATTGAATCATAGTTTATAATGTTTCCTTTTAGAATTCCAGAATAAATTTCCACTGAATTTCTTTGTCCCAAAACTTATTATAAAATAGTACACTTGTTTAGTCTTCTAGAGACTAAATTAATAAATTCCAAAAATTAGATGAACTTCAAAACAATCTGACATCAACAATAGAAACATTTTGCACCCTCGAGGTGTAAGATACGACTGACAAAATTTCACTCAGAATGAGTATTAATTCCTCAATTTTAGATCGCATGGTGGTGCACTTGGTCACCCAGATGTAAAAGCGCACAGCCGATAGATATGTACGCCTTGAAAGAACTTAACGAATCTTACTATAAGATTCAATTAAAAAAAAATTGTTTACAAATTAGAGCTATCACGCAAGCAGAACATGACCTTGATAATAGCCAATCGTTTTCACTCGATGTTTACAAAACGTCTCATCCAATGTGAGCTAAAAATAATGTAAGACCTTTAACATTTTACTCAGGTTAAAACAGAGAAGTGAATTTTCAGAAAAGAGATTCAAATCCAATGAAAATTATCATTACAATAAAATGAAATGAAACAAAATTAAAATAAAAAAGAATTTAAAACTAACACACAAGTAATTTAATTACATATTCGTAAAATATATATATATATATATATATATATATATATATATATATATATATATATATATATATATATATATATATATATATATAAATGGAACATGATATAGAAACCAGCCGCAACACATAGTGTCTGAGGAGGAAAGTATATATGTCATAAAAAAATATACCGGCATGGAAAACAAAGGGACCAGCCAGGGTCCTTATCAGTAGGACTGACCGTAAAAAAATAAAATAGAAATAGCCACGAGCAACCCCTGAAAAAAATATTACTTTTTTCTTCCAAATTCTTTTGGATTTTTTTGCCGAAAAACTAACACCTACACTATCGAAGATACGGAAACACATAAAAGCCTTTAAAATTTTCGGATGGCTGGTGGGGAGGGGGACACTTCAATGGCTGATAGCTTAACACACCTAAAGGACCAGAAATAAAACAATATACAGTTCACCGTTTGTAAAAGAACTTGTTAAACGGTGTAATTGTCGTGGAACGTGATCAATGAATTATAGATCGGTATGACTAGAATATGCAATGAAAACACTGAACGCAAAAGAAATAAAATACGCAATGAAAAAATGGAACGGAATGGAAATAATTAAGGAATGGAAATTATTTTGTTTGTTTGTACTTTTTCATTGAAAAAAGTCAAAAGAAGTTTGTAATCAGCAGATGTATACAAATCGGTTTGAATCGCACAACAGATTATAGGATTAATTTTCAACTCTGACGCCAATAATTGTATCAAATGTGCGCTTTTGAGAAAGTACGCAATCGTCGTATGGAAATGGAAATGATCACATGAAATAATGTTCATTGCCGAAGTTATTTTGTTAGTATAAAGTTATAGCGTTTAGCTTTAATGTGGCACTGCGGAGTAAAGGGGAATTTAATATTAATCAATAGGATGAACACGAACACATAAAATCGGGAAAATAAGTCTGTATTGTTATCTGCCTTGTTAGAATGTAGATGACACAACCCAAGATACCATAAAATTAATAGGACGATGGAAGTTATGTTATTGTCTACCATTCGCTTTCAGCCATCTATTTCTGAACAGAAGATCGAGCCCGTATATAGTGACTTCAAGTATTAGGTGTTAATTATTATTACTTTACCCGAGACTGTATACCCACGAGTAAACACCTGTTTATAATGTGGGTGCTAATCAGTAAGAGTGTGTACTGGTTAATTTGCATGGGAGCTGGTTAGTGAATGTGGGCTCAGGTCAGTAAGGCTGTGTGTTGGTCGGTAAGTACATGTGCTGGTAGGCTAATGTTGTCGATGGTCAGTAACAATGTGTATTCGTTAGTAAGCGTGCGTGCTGGTCAGTAACGGTGCATTGGTTAGTAAGTGTGGGTGATTGTTAGTAGGTGTATGTGCAGGTAAGTAGACGTGGGTTCTGGTCGGTAACATTGTGTATCGATTGGTAAGCATGAGTGCTGATAAGTAACAGTGTACATTGGTTAGGAAGTGTGGGTGCTTGTCAGTTTGTGTAGGTAATGGTCATTAGGCTATGTGCTGTTCAGTAGATGTGTGTGCTGATCATGAACACTGCGTATTGGTTAGTAGATGTGGATGCTGGTCAGTAAGATTATATGTTGGCCAGTAGATGTTGATGATGGTCAGTAGGTATTTGTGCTAGTCAGTATATGTGAGTGCTTGTCATTAGCAATGTGCATTCCTTAGTAAACGTGGGTGCAGGTTAGTAATGCTGAGCACTGTTTAGAACGCGTGGGTCATGGTCAGTAGGTGTTATTACGACTCTATGGTCTTAGAGTAAGTAATAGAAAAGTAAGAAGCAAAAGCTTTGCAAAATTCAACAAATAATTTATTTCCCTAGAATACAAAGTGAAAATGTAAAGAAAAGAAAATATGGTGTTGCAAATAAATCCCAAATAATCAGTCACAAGTCCTAATGATTAAATTTCTGAATAAACTTTTGTGGAAATCCAAATTAAATCCAACGCTGGAAGTGTTGATGTGCCTGTGGTGGGTCGTGTAATAGTGATGTATCAACATTCTTTTGTTGGATCACAATAATACATTCCTAGAATATATCCTTCTTTGAAATTTTACTATAAATTCCAGTGTCTATTTCCAAGAATGTTGTTTTTGTTGAGTACTTTGAGTTTCAAGTTAATAAATAATTTGCATAATAAAACTTCAGCCGAAATGAAATAGTGGACACAACAATAGTACAATTGATTCTGTTCAGATCTTAAAGCACGAATGAATACTTTCTAGAAAAACAAGAATATATACACCTCAATTTGACCTCAGGTCACAAGTAGCATTTTCTGTTTAAAAAAAACAAAACAACAACAACCCCCCAATTGAAATAACCTTCTTAAAGTCTCCAAATGTTTACAAGATAAAAATCTTAGTTATAATTAGAAGCCTGTTACTAACATTATTGGTACACCGGCATTTCATCGGAAATGTTTTAAGTTTTAGACTCAGATTGAGATAAACATGTTGTTTACGAAACCAAAATCAATGATTCAGGTTAGGTACAAAATGAATTTGATTTTGGACAAGGTGAAGTCCAAGATATAATTTACCATATCATATAATGAAATAAAAAAATAAATAAAAAATAACTAACAAAAAAAATGCAAAGTAAATATATATAACAGTGTGGGTACTGGTTAGTAAGTGTGTATTGGTTTATTAAGAAAGGGTGTTGATCAGCTGCTCACGTACTTATAGAAACCAAACCAGTTAGTGATGTTGTGGTCATCCTCGAACTCGAAGGACGAACAGCAGTTATGTATGCATGCATGCATGCAGGTCGGTAGGTAGGTGCGTGCGTATAAAATATTTCGTGAGCGGATGAATCAATTTAAAACAAGGAAGAAAACACGTAATATAACAACCGATGGAAAGCCTGAAATATTTGCATGTTTAAATGATAGTGGAAATGTATAAAACAGAATTAGATAGTAAACAATTGTTAAACAGTCTCAGAATGTGTACTGTACGTGTATATTTTGTGCTGACAGGGAATAGTAAGAGTTTATCAAGTATAATATAAGTTGGGATGACCCGCACACGCGTGCTGTTCGCACGGAGAACCAAATTGCTTGGACCTAATTCCTTGCGGGAGACAAAGGACGGAAGGCATGCGTAACAAGGAGCAACAAGATCTAAGACCATAAACTACAAACTACGTCAAGTACTAAACAGAATATCCTGGTAATATCATCTGGTGAAAAGGTAGTAAGGAAATGTGTCTTAAGAATGCTATATCGGGATACTGAACAATAAATAATAATAATAATAATAATAATAATAATAATAATAATAATAATAAAAACGATACACCTGTGCCGCATATCGATACGATTTACGATACACAGCCTGTGATACGATACATATCGATATACATTTGAACTTGATGTTATTCCATCTTTGGAAGGTGCCTCTTTATGTATGTTGACATACTGGTTGTATTTCCAGTGTGCAGATTACAGATAGGGATATAGTTATCATATATTTATATGCAATTCTCATCTATGGCAAGAAAACAAATATACTTTCAAACAGATTACCGGTTGGTTGGCAGTGAGTTTTATTCAGCGTTTTAGGCCATTTAATGGTGGCTCCATTTAACTCACTTTCGCCACCAGACCCTTTATTTTGCATGGCATGAATGCTTTGGAAACATCTTATTACCAATTTCATGTCTCACTTAAACTTGGAAAACATTACAATGTTATCTTCAAAACTGAAGAAATAAAGCAATTTCCTAGTGCAAAGAAAATGTCATCTAGAACAAATCCAGGCATGGGAATGAAGATAAACATAAGTAAAATCACATTGTACCTCCTGCAGATGCAAAAGACAGCTGCGGCCACAGGTACTTGTATTTGTTAGTGAAGAAGGAAAACTATTGACAACACCCAGTCCTATTCTATAATTTTTAATTTTACACAAGGTGATAAACTTTAGCAGTTTAAAATCTGCGCCCCCCCCCCCCCGGCTGTTTCTGTGCTAATTTTATTTATTCCATCAGCACCTTCATTCACTGGTTAAATATCTCTGCATAAAAAGAGAAATTCCAAATTTGTTCCCCATGTACAGTTTAAGGACATATGTTGCCAGGATTTTATCTTAAGGGGGACTTCACCTTATATCACCAAAAGAAGGGGAGTGAAGAAATGGAGGGGAGGAAGAAACGGTCATAGTTCAATATTTACCTAACACTTCAGTATCTATCTCCCTTTCTTCCTGCTCCACTTTAAAAGATGTTACTCTAGTTGTAAAAGTATTAATCTCTTAATTATTTCTGAGCATACTTTGTGCCTTGTTTGTGTATGAATATTTTTTCTGTGCTTCCTTCTGAAGGGGCATATGCATAGCTAGCTTTGTCAGTTTGAAGATGTTGGGGAACTGATCCTTGTGGCTGTTGTTTACAATTTTCCAGAGCTCACAAATATTATCTTTCACATACATCTGCTCCAAAATAGGATTTTTCACTAACATAAACTTACTTTCTTAAATCAGTAGTTTTCTAAGTACCATGCCACATTTCTCATCTGTTCCAAAATGCTTATTAGGATTTATAGTAGGTAAATGCTATAGTCTGCTTGTGCAGACAGAGGTATTCAAATAAATATCTTTACTTCCTAATTTCATTTTTTTATCCTTATTTATTCTATTTATCTTAACCCTGATATGGATATATGGTTTTGTAGCATATGATTCCCAGGGCTAAATTGATTGATAAAAAAATGAAAATTGCAGTCTACTTTTAAATTGTCTGTATTTTAAATATGCTCAGTATTCTGCCCTTTCTACATTTAATTTCAAAATACCATTGAAAGGGAGATTGGCCATCATGCCGTCTTTATTTGTCTTTCTAACATGTACATCTGTCTTGTATTTAACACCATTTTCGGGCTCAAAATCACTCACTGGTATTTCCATTAACAATTTCCCAACTCCAGTAATCCCATATACTCCATAACGTTAAAAATTGTTGTCATCATCACTATCATCAGCCAGTATTTGCCGAACAAAAATGTAATGAACCACGCGGGGACTCGGACATTTTGGGTTTTCTAGGTAGCCCGTACTTTAAACACGAATTTGTAAAACATCCTTGATGGCAGGTTCAAACTACACCATAATGCTTATTCTAGGGCACAATTTGCAATCAAATTTAGTTTACCAACCGTTCATGTCATGCTAGCAGAACCCAGATGTTTTTAAAACAGTTGCCTGCCCGAAAAACAGATGTCGCGACAAGAACGCTTAAATAAAAATTGTATACCTCTCCGAGCATATTTTCATATGCGGGACTTTCAATTAATTTGTGGGAAGTCTCGCACATCACTGTTCTCCAAGCGTGCGAATTCGTACAAATGTTGCATGATTCACACAATCGCAAACCCTGTCAGCATCTCTGTTTAAGTACTACATATAAATTACTTTTACGCGAAGTTTCTCTGTTGCTTTTGCTAGTACTTCCTGTTTGTCACGCAGGGAATAAGTAACACTAATTTCTGATTGGTAGTTATTATTTAACCTGGACTGGAACAAGCAATAACCACCAATAAGATTTCATTGTAGCATATTTCACCGTGTGACTCACCGGTAGTGTAGCTTTCAAATCGACCGAAGCAGACACGATAAAATTCAACGTCGAAACTTCGCGTAAAAGTGATTATTACAAAATGAGTAAACTACTTCATTATAAATGTGGAACACGTTTGGAACGGGTAGGGGTGGTGCAGATTAAGAACCATGTCACTTCGTTTTAATTTGCAGACGGCGAGCGAGTATTTTCAAGAGTCATTTTTCGTTTTTACTGTTAAAAATTAGTGCCTAGGACTCCAAATGCTGTTTCAGATGAATTCTATATTTAAAGCATAACAAGGCAGACGACTAATAATAATTATTCATGACTGCTGAAGACTGAAAATAACTTACATGCGGTAAGTATCGTTTTGTATTGATTCTCCGTCTCTTGTATCAATATGTGTATCGTTACAGGAAAAGTATCGATGCATCGATATATCGATGAATCGTTTCACCCCTAATAATAATAGCAGTAGTAGTTGTTGTTGTAGATGTTGTATACATAATATAATATCTCATGGAAAGAGTTAAGGAGTGTTTAGACGGGTACAAATTGTGGCTAAGGTTTGCCTGACTTAATACTGACAAAACTGCATTTTGAAGGTTATTTTCGTTCCTCATTACCAAATTCACCACGAGTTCTCAGTTGCAGAATCCAGCATCGTTCCTTGCGTGTGCGTTCTATATGGTCCACCTCGAGTTAGATTCAGTTGGTAGCATTTCGAGGGACTCCGCTGAATATCCTGTTGAGATGTAGTCGCTGGTGCGTTAATTTATTGTGAATATAGCTTGTATGGTAATTATTTATTAAGTCATTGCTTATGCCATCATATTGTATTACACAAATTTTGCATAATATATAACTTTTGCTGAATAGTAAAACCAACTCCTGTCGCCTAACTTCGGAACGATATGTTCATGCAGATTAGCTAGATCAGGGGTCGGCAACCTACGGCACGCGTGCCAAAGAGGTTTTGTGTGGCACGCGAAGCTCAGCCAAAAATCTCGATTTTAACAGTGGTATTCTCTTACTGGTGGCACGCGCTCCTTCATTTTGTAATTAATTGGGGAAAAAAGTGGCACGCTATGTAAAATAGGTTGCCGACTCCTGAGCTAGATCTTGTCTTTGCAAGTGTATGCGTCTGTGTCTTTGGTCCTGTGCAAAGCTACCTTGGCACATATCATATGGTCCTTGAGATTTTTAGGTAAACAGAACGCAACCATTTGAAATATTGCCGTCAGACGTTTGGACTATTCGATCTGGTTCCAATACATCTGAATTATCTGTTGGAAGTTTGGGACATAGTAGTGGTAACAACAAAGGAGATGGATTTAATGGTTTCCTTGGGTCTTATATTTTATGAGGGCATGTAGTTTTGCTAACTGCCTCGATAGAGTATTTCTTTATATATCCTCTCCTTCCCAGACACACGTACTGAACTTTAAAAAGTCATGTACTGAATGTATACTCTACAAATCAAGCACACGACCCAATATGCCACATCACAGGAGTCTGACGTTTTATTAATAGAGTACGATGAAATCTCTGGCAACTCGAAATCACTTTATCGGTGCTATCAATTAACACAAGGGAGTGCAAGCGTGACCCCAGCCTCCGCTCGATTCGACTTTTGTCACGGGTCTTTTATCGCCTCAGTATCGCCAAAAGACTGAAAAGTTACACATATCCATTGAAAATACAGTAACGTACCAACGCATAGCTCTCGGACGACCATCGCATGAATCTAATCCAGCGAATTCACCTTTACTTTTACCATTACGGTCATAAAGTCTTTTCTACACGACTGCAGGTTGGGGTCACGCATGCACTCCTTGTGTTAATTTATAGCACCGATGTTGGGCTCCAACTTGGAATAATGCAACAATTGACCTATTAGTCTGGTTCCCTGCTTAGTATGCTCCCTGCGTTGCACTTCGCTATACTAAGCGGGCAGGGCCAGTTTTTATGTACCTAAGGCTGTCACCTATCACCTTATATCACTTCCGACGTAATAATTATCAAGTAATCCATAACAAATGGAATGTCGTACATGATGCAGTCGAAATGTGCAATATGTGACAAATTATCGTCCCTTTCGCCCCTTCGTAGAAGAGGGTTGTTACGTCGATCCTAATATTTGACCATATTTGGGCTGTCATGGAAAACGATATATCTGTATTTATGTAAAATTGATCAAGGAATTCATTGCAACTAGAATATTTTAGATGACGCAGTGTCAAATGGGCAATATTTGCAAAACAATCGTTACCCTCACCCCTGGTAAAATGGGGAAGATATTTTTGTCTTAATCTTTGGCAAAATTAAAGCTGCCGTGCATAACCTCATATCAATTTCGACGTAAAATTTATCAAGGAATCGATTGGAAAAGAATTTTTGAGATGACTTTGTGGAAAACGTGCAACATTAACAAAATATTGTTGTGTGTATCCCTATACCTCGTCTTCGCCTAATTGTAGAAACATTTGTAAAAATACCAACGTCGCCGATTTGATGGTTAAGCTTGAACACAAGATAACGACTGCTATAGTTCAAATCGAAAGTATTAGTAAAGTTCGCATTGTGCCACTAACAAACAGAATATTACAGGAATAAATGTGCCACGGTTAGATTAAAGAGATCTCTCCATACGAGGCCATTTGTTTTGATCACGTGACAATATGGCGTCGGCGTTCACCTGACTTAGTATAGCGAGTGCAAAGCAGGGAGCATACTAAGCAGGGAACCCGACTATTGACCTATCGCAACTTGTCAATCATGCTGATCAATTAACCAATCAGCGAGCATAAATTAGACACACCTCCAGGCATTGCTTTTGTCCACCATTTTCCTCCGACAAGCCGCCTGTGGCAATAATGAATTGATTATGATAAGTATTTACAAATTTTTCAATGATTTGTTGATTTCTCCATCGATAAGGGTGAAAAGAAATCAGTGGGAGCCTTGTAATTCTGACAGTCGATACCCAGATCGTCTAAACTGAGGACTTAGATTTATTCCTTTCCCGAAACATAAACAAAACTTCTTCGAAGACCTTTTTTGTGGTCGTGTGTACGATCAGCTGAGTATGGAAACAATTGATGGCAATTACAACATGTTTGTTTGCATAAACGTATGTAGAAAGCATGTCCCGTCGATGGCTTGAAGAAAAAACAAAATTGAAATTGAAATTGAAAAAAATACATGTAAAAATAAACGTTTCTAGAATATGGGTGGAGAAGTCCCTAACTTTCGTGTTTTGATGTATATTATTTTTCTTGTATAGGAAGGACTGAACTCCAGACTGTATTATTTTAAAGTTTTTGAAAATTTACATTTTAATGTTTGATTATCACAAGAATAATAATGTATGGTCTCGATCTTTCAGACACTTGAGTGACTCTTTACTTTCTCATTTGGCTGAAGGAGGGGTGGGGATACAAAAATGGAATAAAAAAGAAATACCAAAACAATGGTTTCAGATAAATATCGTCCCATATATTAAGCATGTATTTACATGTTAACTTCAACAGACATCACTGATCAAAACACCGTCTGACGCACACAGTAGAATTTTAAAATTATTATGTACAAAAGTATACTTCAAAACAGTAATTATTTACGATTTTGTTATTAATTTGTAATTCATTTACTTCCAAGGCAGCATAAACATAATCCAGATAAAATTAATAGATTATATACAAAATACATTATCCTCTTTTGCAGCGAATTTCCGTTTACATGAGTAAGTTCTCGAGCAGCTTTGAAATTGATTTTTATTATTTACTGAAAAAACCACTTAGATTATTACTATACGAACTTGAACTACAAACGTAAATATTGTCTACTGCAGTATAATTTATGCAACTTTGTAATTTTACATTTTTAAGAATAATACAAATAATTTTTAATAAACATATCGCTTAAACTGAAACTTATTTATTTGCCAAATATTGCATGCTTGTCGGAGGTTAACAGGTGGCCATGTCACGTGATTTGGAAGGCGGAGCGATCTGTCATCTTGCGTAAGGTCAATCGGAATCCGGTGTTGTTCCGCTCTTTCTCAAGAAATTGTGTGACCGTGTCAAGCGATATAAAAAGACCGTGCGGCTGGTTTTTGATCATAGAACACAATTAATTTTACTATATATTCTCTACATTTGTTTCTCAGTACTGAACTTTCCACTGTGTAACAATCAATACGAATCATGTGTTAGTCTAAAATACCTTTAAACCTGACTTCACGGCGGTAACGGTGAGCCACTCAGCCACTCAAGGCCCCATAATTCGACGTACATGGCCTAATTGTCCCACACATCGGAAATTGATAAGTAAGTAAGTAAGCGATTTTGTATCAGCTCCATTAGTGCCTTTGTATAATGGAGGATATTAATAGACATTTTTTAAAAATTCCTTTTGCAGGGAAAGTTACGTGAATAATAAGACAGCAAATAAATGTGTGACAAGGGTTTATGACAATAATGTATTGTATATATTTGATTGGAGATCTAAAGATGTGTCAGGTTTCTGAAACTATCGTCAAAGTTAATAGAATTAAAGGACAAGATAATTTGGGTTTTTTTTCCTCACCTTCATCACAGTTTCAATATAATGTTATGATAGGTAGTGAAGTTTAATCTTACAAAGTATTTTTTAGGTACATGTAGTATATTGTATAAATCGTATTAATGACTGTTAATATGATTTTTCTATCTTTCCTAATTATTACAAAAATGATTAAAAACTTTTGAAACTTTTATATTGGTTAAATTTTGGAAACAATTTTTTAAATAAATTCATTTTGATTTACACAGATAAATAATAAACTTGTTTATATACCACTCAGGAATTTATCTAATACTTTGTTTGATATGAACATACTAAATAAATTATGCTGCTGTATAAAGCAAAGTTAGAAATCAAGTTCACAGGATTGTTAGGCAAGACCTATGTTTGTAATACAGTTAAAGAGAATAAAAATGACTGCAAGAAAATTATGTTAACAGTTGAATTCTAATATTGTACTGTATTGACTTCTGATGGTAGCTGTAGTAACTGCTTAGTCTCAATGGTATTGCAAATCATTTTAATACCTTCACTAATATTCCACCTGCTCTCTTAGAGAAATTATAACAAACGTATAGCTCATTTATAACAGACTGAACCATTTCAAAGAATTTTACAGTGTAAGAAAGATTCAATATAACAGATGACAACTTCAACCTGTAAATGAAGATAGTGTATAACACTTACAACTAAATCATACTCATAAAACTTGTTATGAGAAATATCCATCCTACAACTCATATCAGCACTTTCAGAGTTTTATACACTAACATGTTTACAAACAAACTTTTTTAAACAAACCAAAATTATATTTGTATAATGGTCAGACTCATTTTGGTCCTTGTTTGACATTCTTACCCATGTATTTCAAATCTTGGATTGAAGTGTTGTTACAGCAATACAGTTAACTAGACTAGATGTGCTATAAGATGATATAGCACCTCAATGGGTGTGAATTGCAAGTAAATCATATATTCTTGTTATCTTTACCAGATGTAGTATATACAATGTACAGGAAACCAATAATAGATTCACAGTGTATGCTGAAACAAAAAACTCATAATAATATAACAATAAAATAAAACAAAACATTGATTTTATAAAATTCGATAACTACATGTAGTCTGTATTATGTCTAAAACTGAAATTATTTTACATTATAATAATTCATAATCAAATCCAGTAGAAATAGCCAAAAGATATAAGATGTATAAAAAATTGTATCATAATTCTGAAACAAGGAGGAAAAATATTGAACTAAAAGTCATCAAGGAATGCATATAATATTTATTAATGTAAATACACAAAAGAATCTAAAACAGACATTTTGGATTATATCGTTGTGATTCATGAAGACTGTTAGCACATCAACACTATTCTATGCTATTCCAGGTTGTTGGTACATCAGCACTTTCAAGATTGGAATTCATCCAGAACACCAATGGAATTCATTTGGAATACTCTATACTTTTGGACTTCTGATATAACTGTTTGGACCATTTACAATTTAATTCACAATACTGTAAGTCCTTTTTAAATTTTCACTTTGACCATTCCGGTAGCCTAAGTGGTTAGAGCATCCATCTTGGATGCAAGAGGTTGCTGGTTTGAACCCCGGTTGAATCATACGATAGACTTATAAGAATGGTACTAGCAGCTGCCTCGCTTGGTGCTCAGCATTATAGTGTTTGGACTGGTTGGCCTGGAGTCAGGATAATGTGACTGGGTGGGACATCATGCTACATGTCTGTGGCATGATGCCCCAGTGCTGTACATTACTATAAACTGCCACACTGCAAACTGTGTAACAATATGACTGCAAAATTGTTAAAGCTATGTTAAAAATCCAAATTACACAAACACACACACAATTATGACTATGTATTCCTGGGAAATAACTTTTTGTTAAATTTTACAAAACCATTGTTTATCATTTTTTTTCTGTTACTGACTTTCAGGCCAAAGAGTCTTAACAGTACATCTTGGCATGAATATGGACATATATTGAATACAGTACTTTGACACCTTAGATCACCATCTCAAGATCGATAAAATATTTTAAAGCAGCTTGTATTCATCATCTTCAAGGTACTCATACACATGACAGAACTTGTTGTTGAAAGCATCTCCCATTTTGAGGCTGGGGTCATCATCCAGGACAGTTGGCAACAGAGAATTAGTTCTTAATAGGTGTATTTGTTGTCTGTTTGATATTATAAACTGTAAATACGAACGCAAATAAAATTCTTACAATTATCACATAGTTGTTGTTGTACCATTTGTACCACATATTAAATGACAATACGTTTAATCCAGCATTAGATTTCTTTTAAACATTTCTCAGCTGTAACCCTTTGTAACAAAAGGTTCAATACCTTTTACTACTCATTTTTTGTAAAATCGTAAGGAAGATATCTAAAATAACACAAATTTCTTTTTCAATCTCTTTGTATTATCTACAGGCATACTTTATGCTGATCCTAGACTCCTTGCAAGACATTTCCTACGTTTAAATCAGACTTTCTAAGACTAAATTCTCCAAAATGGCATGCAAGCATAATGCAACAACTTGGAATAACCCCCATAGCTGTGTGTCTGTGGTTTTTCTCAGGATTTTCCCAGATTCTTCCTATACCACTTATACTGGCCAGCATGTATAGCCTATCATGTACTGAAACAAGTGGCATTAAGCCCAAAACTAAAACAGCTATAGGGCCCTGGTTGGTCACCATTATCTACTACTCTAGAACTGCACATAGAAACTGCTCTATTTGCTCTATTTCTATGTAAACACATAACAATGTATAAAAACTTTTTATCCATTGGTGACGACCGTAGATAGTCACAGAAATTATTGCAAAATCTTCAACAGTAAATCTGCCATTTGCACCTTATATTACTTTTTTTTCATGTCATGCATAGAGAAGTGCTATTTTCCAATGAAGAGACTCCTTCATGTCAATGTTTGTCCTTTAAATGTGATTTCCAGCCATTTTACAATGGAAAATAGCTTAACTTCAGAATCTCTTAACATTTTTAACAGAAAAAAAAATGCGAAGTAAAATTTATGAAAATGTGTAGAGTAGTGCTTCTTTAGCATAACATGAAAGCCTCAGAAACAAATTTCTACAAACTGGCTTCCTCATTGTCTTCAGTATAATTATCACATTCTCATACAAGATAACATTATGCAAAACTTAAATTTCCCACAACAAAGTATTGCAATGAATAAATACAGAGCTACAATTCTACTGTCTTAAGCTAAGTAAGAGAAAAAAGCAAAATCCATAAATGTTTTGTAAAATTATTAAAAAGAACTTAAGTTCTGTGAAATGAAACCCAAACAGTACTAAAAACTTATCAAAAGTCCAAATGTATCATGTTCCAATTGAAGTCCAGTGGTGTAAAAAATAGATTCCAATACTGGATGAGTATTCTCTGTAGTCTCAAATGTTTCAATGTATTGGAATGTGGCAATGCATTAAGATTCTTTCGATGTATCACAATAATATATTTTAAAATGTCTTTGACTGAATTCACTATAATTCCAAATTAATTATTTAGTCGAAGAAATATCAATGAGCACTTTGTAATTCTAGTGAATAATAATTTGAATAAATAATTCCAACCAAAGTAGAATCTGAACACAAAATAAGACTGATTCTGCTTCAGATGTAAAAGCAATAATTAGTACTTTTTTTCAAGTAAGCAATGCTGATATAAAAAGCTATGACATAATAACAGAACCAGGATGTAGGTCAATCTCCTCTATAAAACATTCAAAGTTGCCAACAAGTTTAGGAGTTTTCAAATGAAAAACTTAATGTCCTAGGCTCAGATTCAAGTAAACATATTTACCTCCATTAAAAATGATTTGAATATTTAGAATCAAAGAAATGTTAGCTATGCATTATGTTCGTTAGAAAATAAATGTCACTAGTCAGGTACACCATTAACTTGAATGTGGACGAAGGTCAGTTACAAAATACAGATATACATAACATATAATGACTGAGTAAAGCCAACAAATAATACAAACTAAATATACACAACAACAGGCTATAATTTATGTTGATTGATAGATGGAAATTGGTTTTTATGTCATACCCCAACATCCATGAACATCTTGTCTATATCATGTCTGAGGGTTCTGAACAGATTGGTTCTTCATCTTATTTACATTAGAGTTAAAAATATCAGATATGGAACAAAAGCCTTCATACCTAATGGAATCACCAAGTTTTGGTAGTTCACCAAAGCCTTCATACCTATTGGAATCAACAAGTTGTAGTATTTTACCAAAGCCTTCACACCTACAGGAATCACCAAGTTCCAGTAATTCACCCAAAACCTTCATAATTACTGGAATCACCAAGTTCCAGTAATTCAGCAAAACCTGCTGGAATTACCCAGTTGCAGTAATTCTATCTGTAAAGACTTCATTTGTAGCATTTTACAATCATGCAGGAGTTGAGATAGTGGTTGCTCTTTCAACCAATGAATCCTGCAACCACATGAGGTGGGGACGTAATTTAGACTGGATTAAAACATAACAGTAAATCATGAAATAATATGAAGTACGTGTTCTCAAAGATCAATAAATGTAACAATTATTAAAAGAAAAGAAAAAAGATCTCATATGACAACACAAGACATTGTGGTTATTTGCACATCAAGCTCACCTAGTCGAACCAAACATCACAGTCATTAATATATTCAGTAAACATCTCACAATGTCATTAACATACTCAGCTGACATCCCACTATGTCTTTAATATACTCAGGAAACATCCCACTGTGTCATTAATATACTTGGTAAACATCCCACTATGTCATGAATATACTCAGTAAACATCCCACTATGTCATTAATATACTCAGCAAACATCCCACTGTGTCATTAATATACTCAGTAAACATCCCACTGTGTCATTAATATACTCAGCAAACATCCCACTGTGTCATTATAATACTCAGTAAACATCCCACTGTGTCATTAATATACTCAGCGAACATCCCACTGTGTCATTATGATACTCAGAAAACATCCCACTGTCATTAATATACTCTGTAAATATCCCACTGTGTCATTAACATACTCAGCAAACATCCCACTGTCATTAATATACTCACAAACATCAGACTGTGTCATTAATATACTCAGCAAACATTCCACTATGTATTTAATATACTCAGCAAACATCCCACTGTATCATTAATATAACTAGTTTGAATTGATTTTTAGTAATATGTTTAATTATGAAATAAGATTTTCTAGCTTGATTCAGTTCTTAGTGATGTATTTATTTCTGAAATAAGATTTTAATTTTTAAAAGTAATATCTAGTCTAATATAGTATTTAAAATTTTAGTCCCATACTGAAGTTATTATTTTAGTCTAATACATACCTTTTAATTTTACCTAATAGAGAAATTTTATTTTAGAAATATAAAATTTTTAGTTTAGTTTAATAGAGATTTTAATATTTTAGTCTATTCAATATATAATTTTTAATTTAGTCTAATGTAGAAATTTGAAAAATTATTCTAATATATAATTTTTAATTTAGTCTAATATAGAACTTTAATATTAGTCTATATTTAATATTAGTCTCATATAGAATTTATAATTTAGTCAAATATATAATTTTAAATTTTAGTCTAATATAGATTTTTATATTTTAGTTTATTATATATATAATTTTTTATTTAGTCTGATATAGAAATTATAATGTAGGCTAATACAGAATTTGTAATTTCAGCCTAATATGCGAATTTTATTTTAATCATATATCAAGTTTTAATTGTTGTCTAATATAGATTTTTAAATTTTAGTCTAATACAGAATTTTTAAAATTAGTCTAACATACAAGTTTTAATTTTAGTCCAATATAAAATTTGAAATATTAGTGTAATAGAGAATTTTTTATTTATTCTAATATGGAATTTTTAATTTAGTCTACTAAAGCATTTTTAATTTTAGTTTAATATAGATTTTTAATTTTAGTCTAATATATAACTTTTAATTTAGTCTAACATAGAATTTTTAATATTAGTCTAATATAGAATTTATAATTTAGTTTAATAGAGAATGTTAACTTTTAATCTAATACAGAATTTTTAATATTATTCTATAAAAGAATGTATAATTTATTCTAAAATAGATTGTGTAATTGAGTCTAATACAGAATTTTTATGTTAGTCTGATATATAATTTTTAATTTAATTAAATATAGAATTTTTAATATTAGTCTAACAGAATCTCAGTTATTTTAATTCATAATTTTAGTCTAATATAGAAATTTTAATTTTTGTTTAATAGAGAATTATTTTTAGTCTAACATAGAATTTGCACTTTAGTCTAATATAGATTTTTTAGTTAAGCTTACCTTAGAATTTTGAATTTAATCTAATTTAGAATTTTTCCAATATGAGTCTAATATGGTAGTTCTAATTTTAGTCTTTTATAAAGTTTTTAATTATAGTCAGTTAGAGAATTTTTACATTTTAATCCAATATAGGATTTTTAATTTTAGTCTATTATAGAATTTTTAATTTTAGTCTGATATAGCACTTTTAATTTACCTTAATACAGAATTTATATTTTAGTCTAATATAGAATTTTTTAAATTAGTCCAATATACAGTTTTCATTTTCAGTGATTTAAGATTATTTTTTTATGTCATAGTAAAATATTGGATGCTTAATTTTAGTCTAATATCGGGTTTTTAATTTTAGTATAATATATAATTTTTAATTTAGTCTAATACAGCATTTTTGATTTAGCGTAATACAGAATTTTTATTTTAGTCTGATACAGAATTCTTAAAATTAGTCTAATGTACATTTTTTCATCTTATTCTAATAACATCTATAAATTTAGTATAAAAAAGAATTTCTATTTTTGGTCTAATATAAAATTTTAAATAGTAGTCTAATATAGAATTTCTAATTTAGTCTAATATAGGTATTTTAATTTTAGTTTCATATATAATTTCTAATTTTATTCTAATATAAAGTTTTTAATATTAGTCTAACAAAATTTTAAATTCTAGTCTAATTTAGAATCTGTAATTTTAGTCTTATATAGCATTTTCAATTTTAGTCTAATACAGAATTTGTATTTTTAGTCAAATCTAAATTTTTTGTTTATTTTAGAATTTTTAATTTAGTCCAACATGGAATGTGTAATTTTAGTTTATTTATATAATTTTTTTAATTTTAGTCTAATATATAATTTTTACTTTAAGTCTAATATAGAGTGTTTAATTGGATAGTAGCTGTTGAAGGAGACCTGGATTCAAAGGACTACCTGGGGGATTTCTGAATGGTTTCCCCAGACTGACCTGATTCAGAACCACTAACTTTTACATAACTGAATTTCCAATGGGGAAAAAATCATGTATGGAAGATATTTAAAATAACACAAATTTCTATTTCAATTTTTTGGTATGTCTACATGCATACTTTATTAGCTCTACTGATCCTAGACTCTATTGAAGACCTTTCCTCAATTTAAATCAGTCTTTCTAAGGCTAAATCCCCCAAAATGGCATGCAAGCATCATGCAACAATTTGGAATCACCCACATAATTGTGAAATATAACCCTGCTAGGCGATAGTAACAGTCCCTTGAAGATGTTTAATATCTTCCAAATATCCATTTTATGCAAAAACTCCCTTCAGGACCGTTCCTACCTTTTTAGTCAGTCTTTCTAGGACTAAATTCCAAAATATGGCATGCAGCAACTTGGAATAATCTCCATAGAGAAATATAACTCTGTAGGGTAATAGCAACAACACCTACAGACCTTTAATATCTTAAAAATATTCTTTTTCTGCAACAACTACCCTGAAGAATTTCCCTTGCTTTACAATATGATTTTAAATGATTAATTTTTTTAAAAAAGGCATGTATGCATCATACAACATCCACTGGATTAATCCCCATAAGTGTAAAATACAAGTCTTTGTGGCACTAGTAAAATTCACTTTTGACACTTGACATCTTCCTACTATTCATGTCATGCAACATCTCCCATCTTTTTTTTCTCTCCTACCTTGAAAATAGTCCTTATAGAACCAAATTTTTAAAAAAGGTATGCTGGCATAATTCAACAACTTGGAATAAACACCCTAGGCTGTGAAATATAACCCTACGGGGCAACATTAATAGTCTCTTAAGATTTTTTAATATGTTCCAAATATTAATTTTGTGCTACATCTCCCCCTCAAGACCTTTCCTACCTTTAAATCAATCTTTCCAGAACTAAATTCCAAAATGTTGCATGCAAGCATCATGCAACAACTTGGAATAACCCCAATAAGTTCTGTGGGACAATAGTAACAAGATCCTTACACCTTTAATATCTTCCAAATATTCTTTTTCTGCAACAACTCCCTTAAAGACCTTTTCTACACTTACAATGGTTTTAACATTATTAAATTTCCCAACATGG
>JAECUM010000600.1:0-30326 GCA_016617855.1 Megalonaias nervosa
GAGCTCGAAAATATAGGTCAACGACAGATTGTCTGAATAACTCTAGATGTTCCAACAAAAAGTAATAGATCGGATACAGCGTTGTAAAATCCCGCTGAGATATTTGCAAACCAGAATCTACATTCTGATCACGCCCCATGAATGTCATCAAACGATGATAAGCACGTGCAACGTGATTATTTTCAAAATCCAACAACACCTCTTCAGATGGTTCCTGATGTCCATTTATCCTCTAAGAAACCTCAGAAACCCCAAGTTGGTCAAATACCCTATGATTTCGTATTTGGGAATTCTGTCGTCCGGTATCTTGAAAAGCTATAAATACATGTCGTGGTGCTGAAACTCCCTGTTGTGATGCGATCTACCATGCAAATGTTCCAACAATTGTACTTTCAATACTGTCTGTGGTCACCGTCAACCATGACAGCGTTGATTTACCGTCGCTGTTCGTAAATGAGAACAGCCTTTGTTCTTCAACGAGTAATGGTGACATTACTGGCATTCACAACGAAAGTTTTGTCAGTATCACTTTTCCATGAAGTGCCGCGGTTGCATTTGCATCGGCTCCTTCAATGTGTCGAATAGCATCGTCGTTCGTGCCCTTTCGTTGAAGAGCAACTGTATGTTTTACCCCAAAGATAACTTTTCTAATATTTCTGCAGAAACCAAAGATATGTGACAGTGGCATTGCACAACTAAATCTTCCCTGAGCATCAATTTGATTTTTACGTGCTGCGAATCCCAGATTAAAATTTGCGTTCATCGATATTACTGCAGGGGTAGGGTTATCCCCTGCAGCGTTTCTTACATTACCTATATTTACGGTTTTATTTTCTGGATGATCAGTAGTATCCTTTGCAAACATCATCGACGGACCAGCTGATCTTGAATAATCATCTGAATATCTTGCTAGACGCAATATTTTCGTAGCAACATGTACATCATTGTGGCATACTTCGATTTCTTTACCATCAATAATGTATCGTGCACTGCTAAATAATGCCATAATTCCGTTATTAACAAATCCATCCTGCGCATCACCATAAGGATTATTATCGTTTTTTTACAAGTCTACCCTGAACTTCAATGAATGCCTCGGCTGGCAAGAAATATCTAGATGTATCCTGGACTTGCAGTTCAATTCATGCACGTTTTTCTGGTTCTCGTGATTCATAAGAATAATATTGATAATCCCGCACAGACTCATCCTGGAGTACTGGTGCGTCCATGTCATATGCCGGATCGGATGTACCATTAAACATTATGTTTATATTTACCGCTGTCTAAAATGATGCACACTTACGATCACCTATCGATTGCGACGAGATAACCCACTACCCGCTACCAGATTTGCAGTTAAATTTCGAACTTTTTGACCGGCTAATTCTTTTAACTGTTCATTTGCAGCTTGATTTATTATTTTACTAACATTTACAGGCATCACTTCGGTGCTGGGTAATTCTATAACATTTACAGGCATCACTTTGGTGCTGGGTAATTCTATTGGCTCTGGTCGGACCGCTTGCGGTCAGCATATTAATCGTGCTAGCCTATCCTTATTGGTGAGAATGATTTGCTGGCAAAATCACCAACAGCACCAATACCTTTATCACGAACAACGTCAATAGCTTTCATTCCCGGTTGCTTTGCAATCGGTATTGCTTTTGGGGCTATCCTTCTGAATAGACCCTGAATAACATCACTGAGTCCATCTCCGTAGATCGCTTTATACGTAGGTAATCGCGAATTTATCACCCTGACCATTACAGGTCCACGTTGAGGTAATCATCTTATTTTCTTGTCACTGATCTAACTGCTTCCTTTAATCGTCGTAGTAATCATCGACGATTTCATCAATGAGGGACCGATACACATTAATGTCCACGATACCGCCTGTAAATAGTCTCCGACAAATAGCAGTTGCTTCATTAATGATTTCTGGAGAATTATTACCGGCTCGTTTTCCGCCAATCAAAATTTCTAGTCTTTCAACATCAGCAAGGACGTTATTGGGACATGGAGTAATAAGACCACTTCCTCGAGTAGCAATACCACTTCCAGTGACACCGGGGCCTGGATCTGTTCCCTTACATGTTGTTTTATCTGCTTTTTTCTTGTTTCTGAGCGTGATATCCGTTTTGTTTGGTTTGCAACTTCATTTCTTCTTCTTTTTGTCTGCTTTCTTATTTTACTTGTTCAGTATACTCTTCACTGTCTGGTTAAAAATGTCAAACTGATTAACATCTTCCTCAGATCTAATCTGTACAGTATCAGCAGCGATACGATATACATCCTTAACCCAATCGGCAGATATCAGAGTATTAATATATTCGGGTTTTACATAATTATCCCTTTCACGATATCCAAACGCGGCAATATTAATTAATTGATTTCGGTCCTTGATAGCGGCAATACCTTCCGGTGTAAATTTTCATGTTATCTTAGTTTTAGTTTTTGGCGATTCAAGTTGTGGTTGAACTTCAGGTTGTGGTTGAGGAGGTTGTGGTTGCTGGGGTGGTGGTTGAGCTGCTTGAAGACGGCCAACAATATCAACAGGCAGTGTTTCAAGAGCTTTTGTGCTGCCTCAGTTGCTGTAACAATTTTATTTTGTTGGTTCGACAATTGGTTTAAATAACTGCTCAGTGCCCTCTGAAAATTCCATCTGAAACTCCTGACGAGCTTGTAGTTTTTGCTTGACAGAATCACGGACGGGAAGATATTTCTTAATTGCCTCTAGTCGCTGTCGAGCTAGTTTTGCTGTGTGAGATTCCATTATTGATATAATAATGATTTAATTACACCACACTGGAGCAGCAGGGAGGGTGACGCCCTCGAGTGAGTGTCCGGGTAAGTAAACGATCACGCAAACACAAACGTCAAAGATACAGTAACAAAATGAGCTGACCCAATTAGAGAGTCTCGATCAGTTAGAGGCATATATATATATATATATATATATATATAAATAACATATATATATATATATATATATATATATATATATATATATAGATAGATAGATAGATAGATAGATAGATAGATAGATAGTATGCTTAGATGTTTAGATTCTGCTCACGCGCATTACTTAAGTACAAACTTCACAAACTAACCCCTGGAGAACATTGTCTGGATATATGTTTCATGTCTGTACTTCCATATATGATTCGCAGTACACTAAAAGTGAAACGATAACCCCAAACCGTTTTGATATCAAAGAAAGATAAATGACATCTACTAGGGGTATTTGAAAAGATCTGAATTTTAGTACTCTGCGTAATAAAGTTCTTTACTAGTGAACACTAAGTTTGTGCATCCTCTAAAAATGCTCCCCATGCACATCTGTACACTTTCTCAGTCTGATTATCTAATTATTAAATGGCGTTTTTTACTCACATTTTGGTATGTTGTTCATGCACTGGAAAACTGCACTTCCAACCCAATGGCGATTTTGATATCGTTTGCCCCTCAGTGACTCTTTGATAACGGGATTCAACCAATCATTTAGAGCGAAATCATCGTTGTATGGAGCATGTGGCAGAGCTTGGATGATGTGCTCCTTCAGGAAGTCTGTCGCTACAACGGCTTTGTGCGCCAGTACGTTGCCATGGAGTAGATTGATAGTTCGGATACCGGTTCGGTAATGTTGCATCTTTTAGCAACGCTTTAGAGGTTTAAAAATGTCCAGTGACATTAGCAGTGTCGCACACAGTTACATTGACGATCAGACCTTATGCATCACTTTTCATATTTGGCTGCCAGCCTTTTGGCGATTCCAAACAGTGTTCACTTTTGGTTAGCCGTAACCACATGCGGGCCCCACCTTACATAAACCTTTTTGAGCTTGGAATGATTCTTCATTATATTAATAACAGCAGACATATTAAAACCCCTGATAGTAAAACTATCCACCACTGCGTATCGTGCATCTTCATGATTTGCCCTCATCACAGCAACCACGTCTCGCTTAACAATCGCAGACAACGTTCTTCCATGATGTGGGCCATCTTCCATCGATTCGCGACCATCGTTTAAGGAACGAAACCACCTCAGAATGGTAGGATATTCAGAATTCCAACCTCAAACTATGTCCAAGTCGGCCAAGATATCAAATGAAAAGTATTCTAAAAGAGGCCGGATTTTACAGCATGCTGTTTGCATAGCAGTAGAATTATTCTTTTCCGACATTTTTAGGTCACTATCAATTACCTATGTTGTGACACACGCATATATTTTCACATGTCTGGAGTGCTGCACATGCAGATGCAGATTCTTTTATAGAAGGTTTTTGTGTTTATCAATCGGCATTAAATTTACTGACAGGTTTAAACAAACACGAATTGTAAAACGAAAAAATTCAGAACTTTTCAAGTACCCCTAATAAATTATGATGCTGGGCCTAAAGTGCGTTTTATTGCTGTAGAATGAAAAGCTTGACAAGGTATGGAAATATATGGCGTTTTTTACGTTTCTTTAATTTGGTTGTGAAAACGCAGCCAAAAGACTCTCGAAGCTATTTGGGTATCCTACGTCCGTCATGTAATTGCACTTGTTTATATACGTCGAAATACAACAGTGCTTTTCAACTGACCTTTTTTCTACATTTCTTAGGATGGGCAGATATACTTTGTCCTTGGCATAACGAATAACGACCCAAGCGGTTTTAGTGTCCACACCTACAGACGCATCCGCCTATTGAGGATATTTCACTAAGTGGATTTATTGTGGGATCGGAAGTCGTAAAGATAAGTTTTTGTACAGCAACTGTACTTTTAGGGATAGATCTACACGTATCTTTTTAACCTGATATGTACTTTGCAATATAGACGCCAAGCCTAAGATCTTGTAGGCGACCTCCTCTGGCGATGTCGAATCGTCCCGATTAAAATCGTTTTCGCCAACCAAAAGGACAATTATGTAAGGTTTAACTTTGAATACAACAGAGATCGTGCCTGATAATTTTGTCGACAGTCCTGCCCCCAACCCCATGCATATAAATTCTAGAATAGCGACGAATGTTAAAATCGGGGCGCAATCTAGCGTCTGCTTCTGATTTCAAATGATGCTACAATCTTTTACAAATGGAATGACCCAGTATGAGTGTGACGTAATGCATAGCAAAAGAAAGGTAAGCATAATGAAACACGTTAATACAAAAATGAAGTACTTAACTTTCAGGACGATCTGTATGTGCCAAAATTTCAGGAAACGAGGAAGGTCTAACAGGTATAATGGTACCAACTGTACAACCCCAGGTGGGTGGAGCTTAAGGTGTAGGGAACATTGCATTCAGAAATAAACCACAAAACTAGCTGTGATTGGTGCATTATGTAAGAGTTGTACTTTCTGTTAGGCTTTAAAAAATGTCGAGCCTCTTGGCAACATGTGAGGTTATGTTAATTCATAACTATATCACATTTTGTATTTTTATGATTTTTTTTTAAAATGTGGTACACATGACTGAAAATATCTGGCGGGAAATTGTAGACCCAATCACACCTCCCATAAATGTCCTTACGCGCGCGTAAATAGTTTTATGGTGGGATTGGAAGTCGTAAAGATAAGTTTTTGTACAGCAACTGTACTTTTAGGGATAGATCTACACGTTTTTGTGTCACCAAATAGACAAAAAGGTTTAAGGACTGATACCACTAACGACTAAATAAATGAAAATACAGTCAGACAACGTGTATATTGAAATGAGTTATTTACAGAAGAAACAAAACCATTTGGCATGTTCTTTGAAGGCAACAAAAATTAATTGCATGGAGTAGAGAATGAAATTTTTTTCTTGTTGTGCATATGGGTCGATTTATTTGTAATCTATTTTGGATTGTATGTGAAGTTCATGTGGTCACCGTGCTAACCAAATAATCGTTGTCATCTCCGTTTGTTTTCCAGACTAAATAAAAGATGGGTAATATGATAGGTACGAACTCTGACCAAGCCATAAAAAGCCGCAAAGATGAAATGCGGAATCATGTACACAATGCACAAGATTCCTTCGTGCGGAGAAAGGTGGAACTAGAAGGTGAGAATTGTGAGAACCACAATTGAGTTGACGTTACAAGTAAAGTATAATGCATATTCATGCACAATTGATGAAGTTTAAGTTGTCGTAAGAATAACTCTAAAACATTGTTGTTTTTCTCTTTGTTTTAAATCTTATCTTGTTTTTAAAATTGTTAAATATGCCTATCGTCTTTTTAGTATGTTTTATTTAATATTTGTGTACAAATTTACTACATGCAAATCAGTTAAATTTTATCATTCAGCCGTCATTCGATTAGTATAGTACGTTGGACCATTACCTCTACAACGTGGGCAACCAGTCATTATGCTCTTTCATGTTGATGGCACTTAAATGGCTGATATAATTAAATCAACCTTCAGCATTGTTTCTACAAATATTACAAATGATGATCTGCTTGTCTAAAAATGAGCTTCTGTTTCACTCCTGCAACTTCTTTGATTATTATCAAAGAAAAGAAATAAATCTCTGTACCTCTCACAACGACAGCTACGCCATTTCTGGAAAATATAAATGCAAGTTCTTTCCTCCTGGTGTGATGCGTACGACTTTGTGATGCCAGCAGTTCTCAGATGTCTGATATACACGTTTTCTGTTTTGTTGGTTTCTTAAGTAATTTGTATATAGCACTTAAGCATCGATCATGTAAAAAGACAAAAACAATATTCGCTAATCTGGTAAGCTAACCACCTAACCAACACCGCTTATACAGTATTTTATAAAAAGATACGCCAACAACATTGGTCCTCATTCATGTACCAGAAATTTTTAATTTCTATATCTAATCATGCGCAGTATAGGAAGCACTCTAGCCAGCCGAATAATGTCAATTGTTAGATCCAGATTAGGGTAGATATGTAGTACTTACGATTTGGACTAGGCTCAGGTCAAAACACTTGTGAGGAGATAAAGTGAGAATAATCAATTATGGGTCTACTTAATATTCATGTACTGACAATAATGATCCATTCGTATTCACATAACTGAGGACAAAATGTGTATATCAATGTACCACGAGGCTTGCAAAATAGCGAGAACCATTGATCCTTCCCCTCCTCACCAGGGTCATGGAAATTATTGTGACACGAGATAATAATCTCAAACCTGAAGGTTATATGTGCGACATGTGTAAGTATTCAGCACCGTCAAGGAGGGGGTCGGGGTTGGGAGGAGTCAGATTAAAAAACAAAGGCTTCTGATTGGTTGTTATGGTCACATATTTAATACATCTTTTGTGTATACAGTAAGAATTCAAATTGTAATATCGCGTGAAATAAAATTTATTTGGGTACCTTAAACTTCATTACTTTTCGCTCCGAATATTTCTTTTTCGCGTCTATGCCATGAAACTAATGTTGTAAAATCACATACGGTTCCTTTTCAAAGATGATTGCTCGATTCTAGTGCAAGGGTACCGCATGATTCATCAGGGCTAGAAAATACATGGGTTATTGACTGTGTGCTAACCACATATTGAATCAAAGTTAGTGAAGGTCTGGTTATTTTCTATATGGGGTATTCTAAATTACTAAAGATATTTGCACTGAACATTGACTTCCTAACGTTTCACGAAGGGGGCTTTGGACTATTTTGTGTACTTGTCTTTGCCGATTACGTTGGACATACACGTAGCAAACAATCTATACTTGTATGAATACTGTCAGAACTCAAACGTAATGGAAATACAATTTTCAAATAAGATACATGTTTATAAACACATGCTATCATGAAGGAAACAAAAATGATAAACTAGTGAGTTATAAATTTTATTTGAAAATGTCAACATACAAGTTCTTAGACATATACCGGTTACTTTCTGGTGATTACTAATTTCACAAACAATTGTTGGTGTCACATGACAGTATCACCATCAGAACTAACATCATTCTCGTTATCAGACCCAACACAAGTGTGACAGTATCACCGTCGGAATCAACCTAATCCTCATTACCAGACCCAACACAGGTGTGACAGCATCGCTATCAGAATTAACATATCATACCCAAGTAGGTGGTGCGCACCACAGCAAGGGTAACATCATTATCATCAGTATCGCTATTACAGGCAACGGCATCTGTTTGCTCACTAAACCCTGCCTTAACAAAAACAGTTTGCAACGCAATGTGTGGAAACATCACACCATGCACGAGTAATCATATTAATTATGAACAATACATTTATTTCACACTCATTATTTTTTCTTTTTGTCAAGGCCCGCAAGGTATTATTCAATTAGACCTCGTCGGTACTTCGACTTCTATTCCTCGTATTTTTTATTTGTAACTTTATTTCTAAAGAGATATGTTGTTTTTGTTTTCTTTTTTCTGACCAAAGAAACCATTTTCACAACAGCCATAATTCAATATGAAACGTTAGAGATTCACTTCAACTTTCTGCGTAAAGAAATAAGAAATAGCCAGAAGGTACAAAACAAATATAATAAAGAGGACCATCTACGTCCAACAATACGCATTGATGGATTTAGATGGAAAGTTTGCCCGATGAACCATATTTTCATTTTTCAACCTGTGACAGTTGCGAAAAGATTGCCTTTGCCCTTTGTAACTCGGCCAGTAGTTGTGCAGACCGATTTGTATGTGGTGCGAAATTTACTTATTTCACAAAAAGCTAATCGAAGTTTGCAGAAATTCCTGAAGTGGAGCGAAACTTGCGGTCATTTTGATTAGTTGATTGTCAGCGTAGTCGATGGAAATTACCAACTGTTTGCATATACAATTAAGACCAAAGGTTAAAAAATATATACTTCAAACAAAACAAGATAGAGAAATTTACGTAAACAATTTTTACACGTGCAGTTTGACTTAATCAGTCGTGGATATTATTAATTATTAGGCTATTGGGTGCTTAACAACAAAATGGCAAATCAGCACATAAAACGTTCAGTGCCGGTTTAATAATAATAATAATAATAATAATAATAATAATAATGGCTTTATTTTGTGAAGGTGACTCAGTTCCAAATGAGAACTAATCTACCTTGTTGTCTTCTATTAAATACATATAAAATATAAGCTAATAATACGTTCACGCACACAGACATGCACACACAAGCAAATGCACAGTATATAAATAACTATTCACATAAGTGCTACATTGCCGCAGAAATGAAAACGATGCACACTTTAATAAATACACCATTTTTATTTTTTATTGTTGAAATTCATTTTATGATTTCATCCATCTAATACACCTATTATGGAAGGAAGAGATGCTTGGAGCCGATTTAATAGCATGCGGAATGTTATTCCAAACAAGTACACCTGCAAATTGAAAGCTATTTTTGAACAGCTCCTTTTTAGGCTTTGGATATTTTGAATTTTTGCCCTTTTGATGATCTTATATTTGGGGCACCAGTATATCCTCATTCCTGGAAAATAGTGTTTGGGGTAAGGGAGCTGGGGGCAGACTTTGTAAACACCTTGTACATTATGTTGGCCTTTTTTAAAATATTATTTCATCTATTGGTAATACTTTGAATGGAAGCACTGCAGCTTGAACATTTTTTGTCTGCTGATCAATAATTATTTTACATGCCCATTGCTGGAGTCGGGAAATTTTCGCATATTTGTAGCAGTTGTGTAATGGTATACAAGTTTGTACATATTTTTGCAGTACATTTTGTCGTGGTCAGTGTCACACGTAACAATCAATATTGATGTATGGGCTAGGCTCGCAATAAATTGGTAGTTTGTGATGGTTATTCCCTTGATTGGGGGCTTAACTGAATTTTAATCCGAGTCCGTTCGGATAACGGTGAGACAGTAATTCAAATAAATATGGAACTTATTTCCGGGATTTCAAATTTGGTACCATTTGAAAGTTTTTAGAACAAAAACGTAGTACTTCTGAATAAACAGTCTAACTTATGTTCTGTAAATTTGGAGACAATGTTTACAAAGAATTCATTGAAAATATTTATAATGTCATATGGATCATAAACATGGTTTCCGCCATCAATGAGGGATGATATATCTCTCTTATTTTGTACTATTCTGCTTCCAATTCCTTAGATATTTTCCAGATATATTTTGGGTTGTATTTTATCTAGAAACTTTAGGTAGTGGTTTCTCTGTGATTGTTTAATCATATTGCTTACTTTATTTCTCCCGATTTTATATTCACCTTCATTAAATACAGATTTCAAGTGGTCTCGGGTTTTCATAGCATCTAAAATATCTGTGTACTGACCCCTTTTCCTCAGATTCTTAAATTCATAACTGTAACATTAACAAGATTCCATTGACAGTTTGGGACACTCAAGGAGACATAACTATTTCTACAGACATTTATAGTGTTTGTTTTGTTTCTTCATACATTTGCATTATTTGTATTGCTGTCATTTTATCCTATTTGCTATTTTCGGACCCATTCTCATACATAGATCGTTTCTTAGTCCTGTTTAATGTATTATTTACAATATTTACAGTCTGCTTATTCCTGGTATAAATGCTGGTTGTATTGGCATCTTTACTGCTAGAGGAATAATTACATTTACAGGTAGATTTGCTGCATTCACAATCTACAGAAGATAAGATGCTGAATTTGTTTATATAAGTGGGATCTGGATTTACCAGACAGTCTTTGGGTTATATCAAGTGACAATAGTCTGAGATAAACTATTTGCCCCACTGATTGAAACAATAGTAACGGCATCATTGCCTGTGTCCTATTGACCAGAGTTATGAGCTTCGGCTTTGTAGCCTATCTCAGAAGATATCGAGCATCCAATCCCTTACCACCTATACCTACAGTCAGGAACAGTATTATGGTTTATCTGACCACACAGATTACATCTTTGATTTGTCCTTAAAAGTTCATAATATTGGAACTGTTTACTTCTGTTCACAAAGTTTTGATTTTGTCGTGAATTTCTTATTTTCTTTTGAAAGTGACGTCACTGTAATTGTTCACAATTCTGAGGACATCAATGTTTTGACAAGTCTTTCTACTCCTACATATGAAATGTGAATTAGGACATTTTACCACAAAGTATCTTGTCCATATAGCAATCTTTGGTAATGAAATCCTGGTAGTTGTAGACCAATTTACAGTTCCATTGTTGTGATTATCTTCTGATTGATTCATTTGTATTAGAAACATCACCATCTTCACGTAGTGCCACTTCACACAGAACTATTTCACATTTAGGATTCTAAGTATTTCTATGTCTCAGAATTTGGTCATATAGTTCTTCGGTCAATTCCGAATCATGATCTATTTGTGTTGCATTATTTCCTCCAATATATATGACAATGGCGGAAAAGTTTATAAGATTACAAAGCTTAATGTCAGCATGCATGGTTTGTACGGTGGGCACCTGATACTGCACATTTTTGACATTCTTTTTCAATCCTGTGACATTTACTTCATGTAGAATGGAGCAGCCTATTATGAATACATTGTTCTTTGGTGCTTGAGATTCTACTTTGTCTGCAAATGAGATAGATTGTGGTGAATGTTTGGGCACAGTGCCGTGTATTGTTTCCATTGGCATGGGGCACATCTTACTGTGTACTGGTCTTGGTAAATGTGGGTTCTCGAAGGGTGATTATGCAAGGTGAAAATTGTCGGATAAACCATTATAAAAAGTGTCGAGCCCCGGTAATGTTACAATGTTTGCCAATAGCTTTGTCGTAGATTTTAATTGAGCGTCACCAGGCAAATAATGCACCAGGATATCTTCCGCTTTGGAAAATTGTGCGTCCTCATTATCTGTCTAATAAAACATAATTATTAAAAATGAAGATTGATTATAAAAGAGTGATCATGTTGGCACCTCTTGGGTTATCGTCTCCTTGTCTTTAATAACTGGATTTTCGTTCCGCCAAACAGTCTTTTTCGAATGCAGAAGAAATCACAGTGTGACGAATAATCTGTCTGGATCGAGCCTCAGTGGCTCCGTAGTTCAGGCGTTGAACTCGTTACCAGAATCTTGAGGGTTCGGGTCCCACCATCAGATTTACCATGGATTTACTATCGTGGTGAGTCACTTTACTTGCCTCGTCTTGATACAAGCTTTAAAGTGTCGCTGTACCGCAAAATACCAAAACACAAATTTTAAAACATGATCTGTGCGAGCTTTTCAATAAGCTGTCATTCTCTTTTTGCTAATGCTGAACATAAACTTATTCACACGATGCTGCAATGTACTCGTACTGTACATCCTCTTTACTTCGACTGCTTTTATTTATTATATATTATCCGGTATTTAACGCAATTTTATTTGACATGAGATCGCAGACATCATAAATTAAATAAACGACACTTACATGATCTTGAATTTAAAATGTCAAATTATTTTTGTAATATGGCGTCAACCTTGTTTTATTAGGAGGTGCTGTGAGTGCCATGGTGCGCTTTAAATTGTTTCTGATGTGTTGCGGAGTAGCCGGAAAAGTTAAAACACTTCTTTTACTTCACTTTCTTTATAAAAGTATTTTATCTTCTTTATTCATTTTATTGCCAAATTCAACTGTGGGTTAGAAGAGACATATCAACCAATTTTAAAAATATTGCGCCCCAGCTACAATCTGTCTAGACAAATCAGTTGTCAGTTCACATGTCCTTTTAACCCTACATTATTTAATTGATTTCCTCCTTGTTGATTTCAAGAAGTGCTATTCTGTACTACCCTTTCTCCGAAAATTTGATTCCTGGATTTAGGGGATACGCTTCAACATATTTTATGACAATGACGCCAAGACTATATATTGTCTACGTGTACTTATTAAAGCTGTCAACCCTTATCACAACATTTTCATCATTTTCCAGTAAAATCACTCTCCTTTGCCGAGTTATCCTGAATGTCGTACGCCATCAGTGAAGATCATTTGCCTGAGAATCGAGCGAAATATATGGTTAACACATTCATTATTATTTTAATTTGTATAATTAGTTGATCAAGATCTCAAAACAATATTTATTTAACTTGTCCTAATTGCAGAACTGGATGATAGTGATGAGTCTAACGTTAAAAAAGAACCAGCTAAAGAATTCTCTTACGGTGAGGTTTTAGATGAAGTCGACGCTGATATGTTAGATGAAATACGGAGGTATCCGTTTCCTTTCGAAAATCTGGTCTTTGAAGGAGGCGGGAACAAGGGGTTAGCCTTCTGCGGAGCAGTAAAGGTCAGTTCGTCATTCCGTTTGCATCACGTTTGTATGATTCAGCTACAAACACATTCATGCCTGTTGAACTATGAACACATGAAAATTATCTTTAGACTAATTTTTGTCTCTTTGGTCAAATTTTTGCTGTTGAACCTTGAATCCTAAATAATAGACCGGACTTGGTATCACCATCAAAACTGAGTCTAGAGTTAAACTTAAGTAAAGGATCTGAAAAACTACTTTAATTAATTTTAAGTCTGGCTTAAGTACATCAATCGCATGTCTTACGTTTTGACCTAAATTTGGTACCAGGGAAAACAGTCATATATTTATTTTTCTCAGTCACACGCGGACGCCATTTCGGCTCATTTGCATCTATTATGGTTTAATGTCCTTAATTATGATAATAGATTTTATATATTCAAGGTCAGACTCACAACTCTCTCTCTCTCTCTCTCTCTCTCTCTCTCTCTCTCTCTCTCTCTCTCTCTCTCATTAGACCATATTGATATGGACGGAATTATTTATCTTTCTCCTATAACCATCTCTTCTGTACAAACATATATGCGCACAGATACGCACAAACGCATTTTTAATATCGAAGTTCTCATGTCCACAAAGAAATGACCATGTCCTCTAGTTTTATTACTTTACAATATGAATACATCGACATTTCGTACAGACCACCATTTTTCCGGTTAATCGCCTCCAAGTACATGTTGAATTATGCTGAATTAGAACAGTGAGCAGCGAAATGGTGACCATTTGTAGTGTTTAAAATCTGATAAAACAAAACGAAAGATTGAAAGCATGCAGAGAAAGAATTTAATTTATATTACCGGGATATTATTGAAGAAATCATTAGCTAATTTACATTTTGTTTATTCTTACTGCACCACAATATAAATATTCTCTACATCAGTTCACTTCCACCACTTTTCGAGTTGGTGGATTTACTTAAATGTCGAAATCATAGTGGAGATGGACTTTTGGTGGTAAAACTGTAATTTACTTTGACCACCATGTCCGCGAAGAATACATAAAGCGAGGCAAAATGTTTTGGTATTTGAGGATCAATGAATTTTCAAAACACGTTTAAAGACAAACATCAGGAGAATTTTAACCTAAACCTCGTTTACAGTAAATGTAGAACATTGTTTTAACCATTACAATTGCCGTAGTCGCGTTCATTAATTATGGCTTTTCCTTTGGCTATGAATGAGAGCCATTTACTGTGCCATTGTCGTTTCAGGACCGAAATATTTATTATGTATTTCATAATTAGATATTGAAATATATCAGTAGCGTAAAAATTTATCATATATTTCATGCTGAGATATTGAAATATATCGGTGGTAGAAAAAGTATGTTACCACAGTGACGATGCCACTTTTATCACGACAATGGTGATGTCATCTTTGGAGGTACTTTCTTTTCCTGTTTAGGAAATATGTCTTCCCTTATGTATGCTATTCAAAACTGTATTTCCATGTTTAGACCCATTTTCAGCTTTGTTTTCTTTTCTTCTTCTTCTTCTTCTTCTTCTTCTTCTTCTTTTTCTTCTTCTTCTTCTTCTTCTTCTTCTTTGAGACATATCTTTAAAAGTCAAGACCGTAGACCCTGACCCTCTAGTATGTATTTATATAATTAATGAGGCAAATCAAGAAATGCCTTAAAACAAACTCCCCAAGAATAAAAAGTAGGTTTCTAGTATTAAACTTTTTGTAATTGGTTCTGCACATGAACAATGTAAACTGTCTATGACTGAACTTACATGACCTATTGATATTAGTTACAGATACAGTATTGCATACCGGTTATACTGTACGACCAAAGATACACATGTGTAGGACAAACTTTTGATTAAATAAAGTAATAAAATTGTTTAAGTATGGACTTTAACCCTCAAAACGACTATAATCACGTTTGAAAACGATGCAGAAATCGGCACTGATGAGTACTGATTGCAATCCGAATTTAAATAAAAATCGAAATTTGGGTGTAGTGTCTGTTAACTTGTCAAGGACACGTATCAATTCAAGTTTGAATGCAGAAATAAAAACTACCTAAATGAATCCAAATCTATCAATCATTAAATTCTTTGGTTTGAAGATGTCACAAGTCTGAAATTGTCTGATACGACTGCTCTGTGATGTTTCTATAGTAAATTCTACAATGTACAGCGTATCAATCCTCCCTAGAAATGTTCTAAAGAAAATAGAAATCAATTTATTTTCATGTGGAAACAGTAATTAATATGACCTAATGTACAATTTGAAGCATTATATGTACAAATTAAATTTGTCCCAAATCCTTGTCCTAAAATGATTGTAAAATTTTGGAACTTCTTTTTAGCTTCGTAGTATAGCAGCCGTTTACCGCATAGGCACAGAATGGAAAAGAAAATATACGGAATTTTAAGTAGATATAAGGAAATATTTCACTTACGAACTGCAAACTTGTTTTTATTGTCATTCGTGACATCATCACTTGTGACAATTCAATGATTCCACTCCACTAGTGAAATGTTTCCTTATATCTGCTCAAATTAAGAAAAAGTCGTCGTGTATTTAAGTGGTATGCTTCTTTTTTAACCCAAACAATTTCAATGTGTAATTATTAATTATGAAATTACCTCGTATCGACTGTCTCAAGATTGTATACAGATACTAATAAACTAATCTGTTATTCATGTGTCAAGATGCAGTCTTACTTCATCAGTTAAGTACCAGATGAAATAGGCAAATTATATAAGAAACACATTCATACAATATACAAAATACCTATAACATACAATTAGATACACACATACATACATGCATACATACATACATACATACATACATACATACATACATACATACATGCATGCATGCATGCATGCATGCATGCATACATACATACATACATACATACATACATAGAGTTTGAGATGTCGATGGCGCATTTAGGATATTTTGATGATAAATATCGGTGAAGAAAAACACAAGCAAAGTTGTATATATAGTATATTGTGTCCCCATTCCTATTTTCAAGATCTTGGAAGAACTAGGTATTATGAGACGGATCAAGAGATACGCAGGTGCCAGCGCAGGCGCAATGACCGCGGCCTTGTTGGCGGTGGGATATAGCGCAGACGAGATAAAGGAATTCCTCAGTCAAGATTTATCGCAGATCTTCATCGGTAAGTAATATAAGATTTAACCCTTCAATCTGACGGTTGATGAAGTGTTCAGGTTTCTGTCATTTAGCTACATGTTATCACGAAAATCTGTAAGATCTTCTCCGATGACCTGTCATGCGTCGTCCGTACGTCCGATGGTACTAACTTATAAATGCTGCTATTCCTAAGCTCCTGAGAGGATTGATATGAAAATGTATAAACACGTTCATCCTAGAGTTTAGTTGGTCCTATATTGAAAATGGTGCCCCTGTTACATCCAACAGGGCGACCATGGAGGAAACACGGTACTAATAGTATGGAAAAATGGGAACCAGTCTGGAATGGGTGAACATAAAATAGAGTATATATGGGTTTGGCTGGCCAGGATTGGTTAATAATGTAAGTTATATTTTAGGAAAAAGAATCGTTTGAGAGCTTATCCTAGTTGTAAATGAAAAAAAATTAGAGACATTGTTTCATTGATGTAATTTCAGCTCTTTAACAGTCTTGAGTTTGGAACACTTATTACTGACTCTTTGGTGCGGAATTGAAAGTATATGTTTCAAACACATGTAGGTCCAGAAAATGATGCAGCTCATATCCTTTCCTCTACACAGAAGCTGGCATCCAGTTTTCATCTATACTGATAAATATAGGTTTGATCATGAGCCCTCAGAAATTTTGAAGTTTTTGAATTTTTAATATTTTAATATCATGGCGTTTACAAAGGTTACTATGGGAACTGACTTAGTACCGTGGGTCCTATAGACAGCTACAGCAATACAATGACTCCACATATGCAGATGCAATTAACTTTACTATAAATGCATCATATGGTTATATTTGTGTAAAACAAGCAAAATTAATACCTTTTGCAAACCACAGAGCGACTTTCAATGCGATATTAAACACATATAAATAAATATCAACTGTTGCCAAGAAGGGGGGAGAGGGTACATTGTGTAGAGTGTGTAGAACTGACTGTCAGGTGGAGTGTTTTGCACTTTAGTTTATATCTAAGCAATACATATATAAAGTTTAGACAATTTACCATTTATAAGTAATTATGGTAAGAAATATGATATTTCATAGTTGTGTTTTTGAACAGATGGTGATATCAACATGATTTAAAAAGGAACACACACTTTTTCTTCCAATATGCAGTTCATGTTTTAATTTCCCTTGATTTGACTAAGAGATCTTTGTTTTGGCCTCCGACTCGAGCTTCTTTACATGGCTAAGTCTCCTGAACGGGTAGTAGTAGTGACACGAGGTTTCGACTAAAACACTATATCAATACATACCTGCTTCAGACTGAAAATAAAGCTCATCTCTGGCCATCTAAAAATGGCCGAACTACCCATCTTGCATTAATTATGGCACTGCATGGGGTTTTCACTAAAGCATTTCTTGCGATATCTAATTGATTCGGAATGAAAATGCCGCATATCTGATCACTGGTATATCCGCACTTTGTGATGGAGTTTGAAAAAAAGACTTACTGATCTTGGAATCGAGTCAAAGGTCATTGGTTGCATTAGTAGGCAGCACTCTGACACTGGTTTCTAATGCCTTGATTTGTTATACAGTACAGGAATGCCGACACGACAATACAAAGAAGTACTCATGGATTTTTATGAAACCGATTATGTGGAATTATCTGAAGAATTGAATCATGTTGAATAACTTGTTCTTCCGCTACAAATTATTATGTTTAACCAGTCTTAGGAAATATATCTTGACAGTGTCTGACATCAGGAGGAAGGTCAGAAGGGTACGCAAAATGGTTTTACTGTACTTTCAGGTATTTTGCGAACAAGCTAACTCAGATATAAAAGATACGATTTTTGTTACCAAATTTGGCACGCTGGAGTTTTTAAAGAATATATAGGATTGTTTATGTACTTAGCAATAAAAGAAGTAAAAGAACAGAAGAAACGGGCTTATCGTGGATTCCTGGATACACTTTTGATCATTAGAGGGTCAGATGCTTCGAAAAACTCTCCCATACTGTGAAACATTTCAGGTTATGTCTATGGTGAACCTCAATAGTTCTGTTATACAAGTTAATGGATGTCAATGGACAAGACACGAAGTTTGAGGACACGTATGATAGGAAATGATTCAATTAATGAAATATTAGATGGATAGAATACAAAATAATAACATGACGTCCAATGTTATTCAAAGGTACCGAATTATCTGCAAATTCTTCTTGTTTAAATTTTAGCATGTCGTATTGAGTTACAAAGTGGATTATAATAGTACTTCAATTCGACATGAGACACATATTTAAAATAATTGACTCCAAACTGTCTGTATATTTAAATATAGTTATTATCGTCCGTCAATTACAAGTATTTTAATTATAACCTGAATACACTAACTTCATTGGGTCATTAGGAAGCCGAAGTCAGATATCCATCCCATCTTGTGTCGGATTTAACGCACACACACACACACACACACACACACACACACACACACGCAAGCATATGTATGTATGCATGTATGTATGTATGTACATAAACTGCCTCTGATATCCCTCATAAGTTCTTTTGAGAAGCATTTCATACCATCAAAACGATGTTTAATATTATTGAGGTTGTTTACCGGGACCTTCTCAAATACATGATTTAGATTTAATCTCCTCTAGAGGACATTGCGCTTTGGTCCATTACCGTCTTTGAACGCCTTGATGATTCACATGAATGTCTTCACTATTTCAAACCAACCAAATGTTTTATATTTACAGTTATAATTTGGTCTTATTTTATTCCATCCTGCTTTATTACCTTTTGCTTCGAAAGAATAATTTGAAACGGTTCAAATGTACATTTAAATATTCAGTGAACTATTTACGTAGTTCTAAATAATAGTTTCAGAGTCAATAGTGTTTACGTGGTGACAAGTTCAATAAACAGTCACTGAGTCGTAAATGAATCTGAATGACAGTGGCGTGTGAGAGAGAATGGAGAAGAGAACATACTAGAACTTTATTCAAGTGATATTTCTTAAATCACTCGCATATGAGAAAAAAACAAATTACATTTAAGATGGCATAGCGTATTCGTTTTAAGAAAGTCAAGATTACGTAGTGTGAAGATCAGTTAATCAATGAGAGAGATGTGTTGTGTGGAGTGTGCATATTTTATCATCGAGTAATATATTTACCCAGCGTACAATTTTAATTAGTAATGTATGGTTGCAAGTCTTAGATTTCAGTAGAGACCGGGTTCAGTGTAGTAGTCGTTGTAGCGAAATTTGTAGAAAATGTGTTATTAACTATTGCAAGATGAGTCAAATGTACAGGGTTGAATTTTATAATTCTGCTTTCAAATAACTGCGCAAAGTGATGTGAGTTTATCAAATTCCTCGTCAGCTACTGGTGAATACCTACTGAAAATCAAACAATCTGAAAATCAGTTCATAATTTGGTAAGGTCTGAGTAATTATGAGTTTCGCTATAATAAGAGTTAATATGAGTTATAGCATTTAAAGTCGTCAGCCTATTATTATTATTATTATTATTATTATTATTGTGCTCAAATAGCACGCCAAAAAAGTCTTTACTATTTCAAATCAAGTCACATCAGCTCCCTTCTGATACCCATGTTTATCGACGAAATCTAATTCATTTAAACCCTATAAGCTTTGTATTTATGCTCGACCCCTAATTTGAAATGAACTTATCCACCCCGAGTTTCAAATGAACTGATCCAACATTTAATATCATTGTAAGCTGCTAGATAAGCACAAATATAAACCACTTTTGTGGACATAGGCAAGTTGCAATCAAGTTGATACATAGCTCTTGATTGCATACCCATTTAATCTTATATGGTGGATCTGGCGTTCCATACAAATGTTCAATATATGATTACGTATGGCACTTCTAAATTTTCCGTATCGCACACGCAGCATGGATCTACCTTTAATACTTGAAATATTCAATTTCAAGGCCACTAACAAAATATCCGTATCACACACACAGCCTGGAACTACTTTTACAACATGAAAAAATCAAGTATAGTCCACTTACAAAATATCGGGAATGATTTATTGCTATACGTTTTAAATTGCTCAAAAATATTAAGTTTGTACTTTTAAGAAATGCAGTCATATTCGGTGAAATGGTCGCTTTTGCCGCTGAGGTTAATGGGAGAGTACTGTAAGTAGCGACGATCAGCTTATGTGCATTTCGCGGTATATCTATCACCGAAAAATTAAAGTTAGATATGATGTACGGCACTGTTTTGGACAGATGTTAGATAAAGTTTCATTGATGAAGCTGATATGCAAAAGTGACATCAAACGAGAGAGAGAGAGAGAGAGAGAGAGAGAGAGAGAGAGAGAGAGAGAGAGAGAGAGAGAGAAACTTAGCCAAAATCAATTTCAGCTTCTGTGTTTCATAACATAATTATAGTTTGTATAGAGCAATTTTAAGTGGATGGACGTTCAGTTCGTGTAATAATATTACTGAGCAATCGAATTTGCAATGTAAATCTGAGGATAAATTTTTACAAACATTTGCAACAAAAAGGTAGATGTATTACAGAGATCAGCGGCTGTTTTGACTATGACTCAAATTAGAAGAATTACATCTTGTTATTATATTGCATCCGACTTTTTCATCACAGTGGCACATAGAGGGAACTGTATATTTACATTTAAGTTCTTGTAGAAAATAAAGAGACCACAAAAGAACAACATTGCAAAATTCTTTTAGAATTTTTCTGTTTAAATATATTCAAATGAATATTAAAAATCTATCCCGCATGTTTGAAGGAGACTGAAGTCTTCGATTTCTTAAACAATACAGTAGTCCCCCCCCCCCTTGAACGGCCCCCCTGACCAGCGGCCACCCGCTCCTTACGGCCAGAATCCGACGGCACCGACGAATTTGTGTTCAAAAGTACCTCTCACGAAAGGCCACCCCGCTAACGCGACCAGCGGCCAGTATATTAGTGGAAAAATATAAAATTTACCCCTCACAAGTGGCCGCATTTTATTTTGTAATATGTATCCAGAACCAATTTTATTCATAACGTGTGTTAAGTAATCCGATTTCTGTTTCCCGATGTCAGGTTTTCGTTACTGAAAGAAGTGTTGACTAAAGTACATGTACCACTAAGGTTAATATTATATCATTTACGCCTCACGAGAAGCCACATTTATTCCATAAAGCCGAAAAAGACTCAAATTTTAATCCATACAAAAAGGTAAGTACATGTAATCCGATTAGCCTTACTGCTGTGTTATCATGAGATGTCCGGTTTAGTCACTCCGATAATTGTCAAGATTACAATTATTGAACAGTAGTAACAGCTGAGAAGTGGCGGTATTGATGTACAATACACAAGTCAGCGGGAAAATGGTTTGATAGCCTTTATGGCTTCCCTTAGTAAGATGTTGAGCTTGTTCATTTTCATAATTAGTGACTATTACTACTGACAATAATTGTCAAGATTACAAATCCTAACGGCCGCGAGGTGCTATTGTTCAGATCAAATCTGCGTACATATCGAAGCCGTTTTGGCTTCTCTCCCTTAGTGTAAAGAAATGTAAACACAAATAGGGTACCAGACTGCGACTAAAGAATCACGCGACAAGATCGCTGCCTTTAAAAAAACATGGTATTTTGTTTAAATGCAGAAAAGTTGTTTTATCAGTCTTGTAGTTGGCAACACTGATGATTACAACCGGACGTAATTGTCAAGATCATAACAGGGTCAGCATGGTCTAAAAACAGATTTTTGCAGACACACACACAGAGAAATTAGCCTTGAACAAAACAATCATTCCTCAATAAATCTCAAAATGGCCAGGACCAAGCAGACTGTGGATACTATACCTGTGTGAAGAGAAGTATTTGCAGACATTCATTATTTCATTCTCATTTTCTTTTTTTCATGTAGCAGAAATCCCTTTGTTTTGTTGTTGTTTTTTTTTTAGTTCTGCTTGTCTCCCTTTGGAGATTTAAATTTTGTTTATTTTTGCACTTATTTTGCACCTATTATTTTTGCCACTCCTTTCCTTATTTTCAATTTTCAATATCATAGATTTCCAATTTTGTCATTATTGCTAGCATAAGTTGTAGGTTTAATATATCAACAGTCATTACTGAGCATTATTCGTTTACATTTTTGCATTTACCTGTACGCCTTTATAGCTAGGTCAAGGCTATTAGTGGTGTGTGACCACCATTTTCAACTTTGGACCCCAGTAAAAGCGAGTTGTACTCACCTTTTATATACACAATGGCCCAAGCGCAAGTAGACAGTGTATTAAACACAAAACAAGGCAATAGGCTTAGTAGCTATTTTAAAACAGAAATAGACAAGTCATGTGGGAAACCTTAGTAGTATAGTGGGTTACCGTAGCGTCAATGGGAATTAGCATTACAGACCCCCCCTGGGCCAGTATAGCGTCAAGAAAGTAGGTCAACACCCTGGGCCTGTATAGCGTCAATGGAAAATTAGGTAGAGGGACTAGAACACCCTGGGCCTGTATAGCGTCAATGGAAAAATGGAGTAGAGGGACTAGAACACACTGGGCCTGTATAGCGTCAATGGAAATTTTTGTAGAGCGGCGACTAGGAGACTGTGGGTTTGTAGAGCGATAAGCAACAGGTGGCATGACGTCATACTGGTAACAATGTAGCAAAAAGAGAAGTACTGTGACGTCAGGCTACCTGAGAGAGGGCTATAGACAAACACGAATCAAGAGCGTTCGTGTTTTTAGTAGAGGAAGGGTTTTATATATATTCGTTTAGGGGGAGACCAAATGAAAATTAAGATCTTTTCGAGGCATTGGAAGTGGCCCTGAAAAGGGCCGTTGTTTGTTATGTGATGTTAACACTATTCCGTTAACATACAGGACATCGCATAGGTCTTCTTATCTTCCTCAAATTTCTCAAAGTTTGTCTTAAGCTGTGTCTCACTTCTGGTCCGTAGATGAGAGTCCGCTTAAGACAGCCTTGTCTTTCCACATAACATCTTCTTTTCCAAAGAGTGGCACCGGTGATCCGGATGACAGTCCATTTTGTTTTCACATACATGGGTAAGTCTGTACGGAACAGCATTGAGGATACCAAAGTAGAGGATTCTACGTCGATCAACATCTTCTCTGTGACGAGAACAGGTGAAGGGAATGAAGTGAACCGCGTTTATTTATAGTGGAAGACCGGATCGAAACGGATTGAAAGGGTTCACCAATCCCAACACGCGTTACAAAATTCAGTCACTTCGCGGAGTCTGTCTTCCAATCCGAAGAGAGCTACCTGTGACGTCACATTTCCTATATAGGCACACTAGCGTCTGTGCGCAGTGAATCGATGCGGTAGTGTTTTGTGAAACATGACGGAACCTAAGAAGACAATGAATTGGGGTGCACCGGCTGTGGAGACGAGAAGTAATGGTACAGCAGCAGCTACCAAAGTGAACACAGTGCTACTTCCCGAAGAGGTTGATTTCAACTGGGATTTAGTAGATTTTTTATCTTCTTCCCAAGAATTTGTTCCGGTACCAGTACCTTCGCCACTTTCTCCTTCTTTACCACGTGTCGACGATTTTAAACAAAGACAGAGAGAAGAATTGGAGAAATTTTTACAGCAGCAGAAAGAAGCAGAGCAAGCATTTCTTCTTGAACAGAAACAGCGAGAAGAAGAAGAAGAGGCAAGAAGGAAACACAGGAAGAAGAAGAAGCAGTAGAGAAGAAACAAAGTCTAGGAGAGAAGGAGAACAGCGAAAGTCAAACGGTCACGGTACTCTTGGACATTTTGGCCGAGTTAAGAAGTCTGAAACAAATGTATCAGACTTCTTTATTACGACCCAAGAGAAAAAGACCTTCCCGAGCCAAACAACCTAACCCTGTGACTACACCACAGATACCACCCCTAGTGATATCTACTAAATCATTGACAGGAGCAAGTCCACAAGTAGGCCTTGGCCGTGGCAAAGGCTTAAGACAGTTAAAGCGAATTGATTCTCGTTCCTGAGTTTGTTCTAAGGAAAAAAACAAACACTCAACAGTCCTTTTCAGGGCTACCCAATACTCTCGAAAAGAGTGACTATTCATTTTGCCAAAATCAATTAAAACTCAAAATCCCTTCTTTAACCCTATGATGTACGTGTTGTGAGTGTATGAGTGTAGGTCCTTATTATTTCTAAATAATGAAAACCAAGAGACACTTACGTTTTTTTCAGTTTGGTCTATTCTGTTACAAATTTTTTACAATTCAATATCACAACATAACACAACACAACTCTTTTAAAAAAGTTCATAGATTTCTTCTGTGTCTTTTTTCTTTCACTCTCTCTGTTTTTTCAATTTCTTCACTTTTACACTTTTTTCCTCTTCTTCGTCTTCTTCTTCCTCACATTTTTCTCGTCTTCTTTTCTTTTCTGTCTTCTCTTTCTGAACGTGTCTGGGTTCTTCTTTTGTCAAGGCTACCTCTGTTTCTTCTTCCTCCTTCTCCTGCTCCTGTTGTTTCTTAGGGCACTCTGAAGACCAATGTCCTTTCTCTTGACAATGATAACAGGTATCTTGACTTTTGTTTCTTTTGACACTGGCCTTGCTTCTTTGACGGTCTGGACATTCTGTAGCCCAATGCCCTTTCTTTTGACAGATATAGCAAGTATCTTGACTTTTATCTCGAAAGGAAGGAGAGTAGTCCGTCGGCTTGTCTGAAGAAAACTTTCTTATCACACCTCGCAATGCTCTAATCAGAAGTTCGATCTGTGTGGGTTCTTCCATTGTGCTGGTCGGCTTGAGAGCGAAATGAATACTGAGAGGGGAGTCACTAGCCCTTTATATATGCCCTGGTCTGACATAGATATATAGGGGTTCATGGTGTTTCACAGGTAGTCATTTGACTTTTTGCCGTCAAGATGAAACGATCGCATCATTTCGAAAAGAAAGAAGAAGAAAGTAAGAGGCAGAAACGTGATTTATCGCCTCGCACAGTAGCTGAAGTCTTGGCACAAATTCATGCCAGCGATTTTGAAGATGAGATGAGTGAACCAGAATCGAAGCCTAAAGAGTCTACACCAAATCAAAGTCCATTACCACCCGTAAACCCTGAAAAGTACTACCATATTCGGGAGACGGACAAACGCTCTTCCAGAAAATTTAGAACCACGGCCTACACGTACGCAGTGAAATTTAAAGATTTCAAGTCTGACGTACCCTTGGAAAAAGCAGAAGGGTTCATCACCGATGTGTGGGATTCTTTGTTAACCACACTAAAACGGCAATGTCGAGCCAAAGAAGACGATCGCTTGAGACTTTCTATTCATCACGACAATTTGAAGTCTCCCGTTTGGATCGAGTTTAGCAGTCCAACAGAATTGACACCTTCCAAAATCATGGACAAGATTCAACACGTACAACAATCCAATGACAAATTTCACATCACGGACGGAAAAGCGACACTGTACATGACCCACGTGTCTCTTCCCCAAGGGACAGGTAAAAAAAAGTTGATGTTGGTAGACAACTTGCGTAACCTCAAGCGTAGTCTCGTCCAAATTAACAATTCAAAAGACAAGATGTGTTTAGCCCGTGCCATCGTGGTGGGACAAACGTATGCCGACAAGAACGATACGGTAGAATGGAAAAGAGCCTGGAAAACTATTCAACAATCGGACCGAGCCAAACAACGAAAAGAAGCAGAACTCCTGTTACAGCAAGCGGGGTTAGCTAAAGACACACCCTGTGGCATTCCTGAAATGCAAAAGTTGCAAGACGTCTTGGCTCCACGTTACACCTTGAAAGTTCACCCTCAAGAAGTGCGCGGACCTCTGTTGTTTCGAGGTCAAGATTTTAAAGACGGAAAATACATTCACGTCTATCATCACGATGAACATTTTGATGCCATTACCAGTATCACTGGATTCCTGTCATACAGTTATTACTGTGAGAAATGTGACTATGGCTATAACAATCGAGAGCAACACAAGCATTGTGGATCGAAATGCTCAGGATGTTTAGCTTCTACACCCTGTCTGGACGAAGGACAAGAACGAGTGCATTGCTCTGCTTGTCAGCGCACGTTTGTCAGTCCTGCCTGTTACCAACAACACCTAAAGACGCAAGGTTCACAGCAGAAATGTGCTTGTCAGCTCTTGAGATTGTGCCCTACTTGTGGACAAGGCATACGTACCAACAATGCCAAGGCGCACGTCTGTTCAGGAAAGAAGCGATGTCACATTTGTCGCCAAACCGTGGACTTGGAACACCAATGCTACATTCAAAAATACCATTCCAAACATGAAGAAGAAGAAGAGAATGACCAGAAGAAGAAAGGGAATTTCATCTTTTTCGATTTCGAATGCATGCAAGAGACTGGCATTCACATTCCTAATTTCTGCGTGGCTCACCGAGCGTGCGAGAAGTGCATCCAAGAGTCTATCTTGACTCATTGCCCTTACTGCAGCAAGATTCCTGGAGGACGTGAAAAAATCTTTCGGGGATCGAACACACTGGCCGATTTTGCCCAATGGATCTTAAACCCTATCGACGAGACGTGGAGCCAAGAAGATATCGAACGTTACGGAGATTGTCATCGCCATGCCACGGTGATGGCTCACAATTTCTCGGGATACGATGGACAATTTCTGTTGAGATACTATACGGAACAAAGTACCGAACGTCCGAAAGTCACTTTGAACGGAGTCAAAATCATTTCCATGCAAGTGGGACAAGTACAGTTTAAAGATTCAATGAGTTACTTGGCTATGCCTTTGAGCCGCATGCCTAAAACGTTTGGCATGACAGAAATGGCCAAAGGCTATTTTCCACACTTTTTCAATACCGAAGCCAATCAACACGCCGTTCTACCCCATTTGCCTGAGGCTCACTACTACGACCCCGACAACATGCGTACCGAACAACGAGAAGCTTTCTACGCATGGTACCAGACTCACGCTTCGGACCCTTTTGACTTTCAAGAAGAAATGTTAAAATATTGTCGTTCCGACGTAGACATTTTACGTCGCTGCTGTGGAAAATTTCGAGAACTGTTCATGGAACACGGAGGGATCGATCCTTTGAAAGAAGCTTGTACCATTGCCAAAGCGTGTTCCTTAGTGTATCGTCAACGATTCATGCCCGAAAACACCCTAGCTGTCATCAGTCCTCAAACGACCAATTTTGTCAAACGTCAATACTCGGTCAAAGCCCTACGCTGGTTACATTACTTGTGTGAGAAGGAAGACAAATGGATCCAACACGCTCGCAACGGAGGAGGCGAAAAGACCATCGGAAGGTATTCGGTAGACGGCTGGGACTTAGAAACCCCAAGATCGTGTACGAGTTTAACGGGTGCTTATTTCACGGATGTCCCATCTGCTACCCTCAACGTGACACTAAAAACCAGTTTTTACAACGGACCATGGAAGACTTGTACCAGGCCACTTGTCAGCGACGCTTGAAGTTAGAAGAGCAAGGATACCAAGTAGTGGAAATGTGGGAACACGAGTACGATCAGCGATTGAAAACCGATCCCGAGTTTAAGCGCATCGTGGAAAGTTACAAGCTGGTAGACCCTCTGAACCCGCGGGACAGTTTGTACGGAGGACGGACGAATGCCACCTGTTTGCTGTACCAAGTCGACGAGGAGAAAGGAGAAGAAATCAAATACTTGGACGTGTGTTCTCTGTATCCGTACGTGTGCAAATATTGTCACTTTCCCGCAGGGCACCCACAATTGCTGACGGAACACATCGGCGTGGACAATATTCGACAATACGAAGGATTGATCAAGTGTAAAGTCTTGCCTCCCACGAACTTGTACCATCCCGTTTTACCACATCATTGCCAAGGAAAACTGATGTTTCCCTTGTGTCATACTTGTGCTGAAGCGTGCAACCAAGACCACCCTTGTCAGCACACTCAGGAAGAACGAGCCTTGACGGGAACGTGGGTCAGCGTGGAATTGTTTAAAGCTCTGGACTTGGGATACCAACTGTTAGAAGTGTACGAAATTTACCACTTTCCCAAGACAGAAAAATACCACAAGGGCGACGATTCTCAAAAAGGCATTTTTGCAGACTACGTGAATACCTTTTTGAAACTGAAACAAGAAGCTAGCGGATATCCTTCCTGGTGTCACACTCCCGAAGACCAAACAAAGTTCAAAGAGAAATGCTGGAAGCAGGAAGGCATCACTTTAGACCACATCGAGAAAAACGAAGGAAGGCGATCGTTTGCCAAAGTGATGTTGAATTGTTTGTGGGGCAAAATGGCACAACGACCGTGTTTACCCAAGACGGGGTATTTGACAGAACCTTTCCGCTACTTTCAGATGATTCACGACAAAACCAAATACATGAAACACGTGGACGTCGTTCGTGAGGACTTACTCTTAATCAATTACGAAGAAGAACTGAACTTTGTAGAAGCCGACGAATTTGGAAATGTCATCATTGCGGCCTACGTGACAGCCCATGCTCGCTTAAAACTGTACGAAGCTTTAGAACTATTAGGAGATCGTGTGCTGTATTTTGACACGGACAGTTGCATCTACATTGATCGCCTGGGTCAACCTCACCCTGTCATCGAAGGAGACCGTTTAGGAGCCTGGACGGACGAGCATCCCGACCACAAGATTCTAAGTTTTGCAAGTGGCGGTCCCAAAAATTACGGCTACGAATACCGGAACAATCAAGGAGATGTGCACACGGAGTGTAAAGTGAAAGGATTGACTCTTAATTATCGCACCAGTCGAGTGGTGAACTTTAGCATATTGAAAGAAGCCTTGCAGTCTGGACAGGATCGAAACTTTAAAGTGACCACCCACGAACCGCACAAGATTGTACGTTTACCCACACACCAAATCGTCAGTCGACCCTTGGAAAAAGTTTGTCAAATCGTGTACCAGAAGCGAGTTCGGCTTCCCAACCACTTCACTTTACCGTACGGTCATGCCGATATTGGTCAGCATATAAAAAGGGACAACGTTCAAGGTCGATAGTTCATTGTGACTACCATTGCTAAGCGAGAAAGATGAGTCCATTCACACAGCAAGTATCCAGTAAGAGTAAACTCAAGTACGATGCTGTGCCTTGCGATGGTAGGGATGCCGTACGCTATGACCTTAGTGATTCAGTACCTCATCATCATGGGAACTTTGCTATAACTACTACTCCTACTACCATGCCTACCATGGAAAGTGATGCTGTACGTGTCAAACCTGACGGATGTGAAAGCGATGCCGCTCGTTATCGCACACCTTTTCACTTTACTGGGTTTCATGGTGGATGGCCACCTCCACAGGAAACCAAGCGACTACCACCCTACGGATGTCATGTAAAACTGAGCAAACTCCTAAGGATTTCACCGTACCCTCATCGAAATGAACCTGTGAAAGACGGATATTCGTTCCCTGTGCGTTTGCCAGAATACTGTGATTTTGAAAGTCGATTGCAAACCTTCCAAGGAAAATGGCCAAAATATCTAGGAGGACCTACCCCCGAAGAATTAGCCGGAGCTGGATTTATCTACTTGGGCGAAGGAGATAAAGTCAAGTGCTTCAGTTGCGGTGTCTCACTTCACCAGTGGGAGAAGAAAGATTGCGCTTACCTGGAACATGCTCAATGGTCTCCAGAGTGTCACTACCTGCCTTTAGTGGGACCTCGTCATTGAAGTGACCCTACCATGTTGTGTAAAAAGCTAGCTACGGAGTTAGGAGTCAAACGTTGGACAATCCCTAGACAAGTATTTAAACCCGATGTGAAAAATAATCTTCAAAGATTACCAAACGAATTGCAAGAGAAGATCTACAAGGACATATGGCAGGGACTTGCCAGAGTCAAATCTCAATTAGTGACTGTAGAACATTTGTGTCGAGAAATTCATAAGAGGAAATTGACCAAAGTCAACAAACAAGTCCGATTTATCTGGATCAAGTGTGCGTTCGTTCAACTATTTCGCTTTAGACCATTTACATTTGAAGATTTTATTGACATTCTTGACCGTTTCCTGGAATGGCAGTGGTCAGAA